>PVJH01005152.1:0-115321 GCA_004026705.1 Nesogale talazaci
CTCATAAAACACACACAAGGACACCAAGTGCAGGAGGATCACAGGCCAGTGGTTTGAAAGTCTTTGAGTACAGTGGAGGTGTACACATCACAGTGCTGGCAGAGGTCTCCATGTGGCTCCTGCAGCACCATGGCTACATCAGGCTATATATTATTGGTATCTCTTCAGGGACATCTCCCAGGAAGTGAGCCTTGCTAGCTGAATCAAAAAACTGGCTACTCCCTAATCTGACCAACAGAGAGCAAGAGACCAGAGAAAAAGAAAGGCAAGGTTCACTGAGCCCTTTTATCTCTCTGCCCTTTGATTAATCCCACATGTGTTTATAGATGAGGTTAATTAACTCAATCCACCCTTTGCTTACTTGGCAGCTTTACACAATTCTTTAACCTAACAAATGCAATTAAGTAACACCTTTATCTTAATTCTATAAATATATGCCCTCACCTATGAAATTTTGTAAGTCAACCACTTCATGCCTTTATTTCCCTCCCCCCCTAAATTTGGGTATTCAATTTCTATGCTGCCCACTTACATCAACCCAGTGCTCTGAGGAAACAATCATATTTTTGATGTGAAGAATCTTCATTTCAGTTGGAAACTTTGGAAGTTTGAATCCATCAGCAAAGTCAAATCAGCACAGGCCATCCACTAAAGTCAACAATTATATGCATCAATTCACAACTTCAAAAATCTCTTCATGTGATTAGGTTCTGGTCAACTCAATGCCTCACTTAGCCTCCCCAGGGTGTCCATTGGTCACTTTGCCTTTAGATAATGAGGTATCACAAATACTCAAACAGCCTACCCTCCTCGTGCTAAGTCATGAACTTTAGAACAGTCAACACATTCTCATCTTCTCCTCTTTTGCCTGTAAACCAAGTCCACAGGTGTTAGTGACCAAACTTGACCTGTTACTTTATTGCTGCATTTCTCCTACTTCCTACTTTTAAAAAGTACATCCAGGTGATCACCTAGCAAGAATTTTATCCTGCCTTCAGGCTCCCTCTAATGTTCAGAACTAGAGAGGACTTTTCTTCATGGTTCCAGATTTGTTCCAGCTCTGACAAAGACCCCTGGTACCTGAGTACTCCAGAGCATTGGGTGGGACATATATAAAGATCAAATTAATGTCTTGAGGGAGGTGGGCTTACAAGCTGTCATTTTTATACTTCTCAAATAAACTTTTCTATAGATCATTATATTGATAAGAAGCAGAAGATTTCATCATAAACAAAAATAGAATCAGACACCAAATTAAAATTTTAAAACAGTCAAATCCAATTCTTATTTAGCTTATCTAAAATTCTTTTCTAAATTATTCTATTCATACAAAAATATGGGATTAGGTCTCCAATATCATTAAACTAGGTCCAAACTATCTTTCAGCCATTTTGACCTTCTGTCAGGCATTTTCCTTAAGCAGAATTCTTTCTGAGAAATCCAAATGGCAATTTCAACCCCTGAGCTCCAAATATACATTAGTCACATTCATTTTTGTCATTTTAAACAGGAATAGCCAAAGATCAATACCTCATGATCACAAAGGCTGGGGTGCTTCTTCCATGTGGACTTTGTTGCTTATTATGACTGCTTCTTTTCCTTCAAGCTTTTAAGACCACAGGTACTGTATCTTTTGATAACTAATCACCATCAGTTTTCTTCACCACATTTGTTTACACACTCATTTGTCTTCAGAGATCATGTCAGGTGGAGGGCATCAGAGAATGCCATACTATTAGAACAATGTGTTCTTGTGTTGAGCGAGTGCTTGAGTGGCGACTCAATGTCCATCTGCTGCCTTAATTTTTAACATATAAATATAAGTATTTAGAGCTATTTCCCTTTCATTATATATAACTATATTTGCATATGCACCTGCCCGTATTTAAACATTTGTAAATGCCCTTTGCCTCCTGGTTGTTTTCTCTATTTTCTTTTACTTTCCCTCTGCCCCACCATCATGTTTGGCCTTCATGTGGGTTTAGTATTTCCTTGCTGTTACATTGTCCTTTATTAAGCTCCACTAGACAAGTTATGTCCTTTCCATTGGTTTTTGTTCACTTGTTGTGCCCTTGTCCCTGGATTAGTTGACCCCTGATCCCTTTTCCTTTCTCCCATATGCTTCTGGAGCCATCAGTTCTACTGTTTTTGTCTCTAAGTTGCTTATCCCAGCTATCTTATCTAGATGCAAAGATATTAATAGGCATGATAGCCAGGCAAAGAAAAATAAAACAATAAATGAAAACAAAAACTAAAAAAACAGTATCAACAACAACAAAAAACAAAAACAGAAAAACAATAAAACAAAAGTCAATGACAAAAAAGGAAAAAAAAAACTATAAATAATTCCATACCTGTCTTTTGACTTTTAGGAGCGTTTTTCAGTCAAGTCTGATGGGGTGCCGCACTCAGTTTCCAAATTCTACTTTTGGTATTCCCCAGGGATTTCCTCACTTTGCTCCCTGGCTGCTGTCTTCAATACCGTTGGCGATTTGGACCAGTACAATGGGGAGAAATTGGGTACAATTCCGCATTGTTCTCCAGCACTGTTCCGCATAGTGCTGCGGTTCAGTGAGTGGCATTGTGTCTCATCGTGGGACCAGCCCTAGGGTTCTCTCTGAGCATTGTCTGCTGTAAGCAGTAATATTGTCCTCAGGGTTTGGTGGGCCAGCATGTGCTCCCCTCACTCTCCATCAAGCCTCACTTCTCCTGTGTGCTCTAATCAGATGTGTCCCTCTCCCCAAGCTGGAGCTTCAATGCTGTCCTCTGAAGTTCACTCTTCTGGTGGGTGGCGAGTAGAACCTTGTATTACAAAAGTATTTCTTAGATATAGTATGAAATTATAATCTATGAAAGAATAAACTACTACATTTTACTTAATCAAAATGAAAAAGTTTTGCTCTTTAATACATATCAAGATAAAAGACAAGAAAAATTTGCAGGGTATACATATAATAAAATATGCATTTTTATAATACGTCTCCAAGATGAGCTAGAGACAAACATAAAATATACATCTGGAGTTCGAACTCTCACTTAATTCTAGCCCCCATCTAAGAACAACTCAGGAATAGATCGCTTAAGAAAGGGGTGTGATTCCGAAGTTTGGTGAGGAAAATGCCATGGTGCCTGCCTATCAGATAGAGTAGCTTCTAGCCCTTAAAAGTGTATATTTAAGCAAACAGTCACCTACGTGAGTCATCAACTGTATCCATGTGGAAAAAGCACACCAATCTGTGTGATCCAAGGAGTGCAAATAATATGAGCCAAATGCTTAGGAGGGAATGGAATCAAACCTTGAAGTCTGATCACTCAGTTTGTGGGAAGCTATGGATGACAGTGAAGCACCAAATCTTTCTGCAGGATCCACATCTTACTGAAACCTCCAGTGAATGCCCTCTGACATAGTCCGGGGATCTGAACAGCCTTGCTATCAGACAGAGAGTATTGTAGACACAATTACAGGAGATACATAGAAACTAAGTCCTTGGCCATCGAGTCAATCCTGACTCACAGTGACCCTGTAGGACAAGGAAGACCTGTACCTGTGAGCTTCTCAAACTCTAACTCTTTACAAAAGTAGGAAACTCTGTCATTTTCCTGACAAGCAGCTGATGATTTCAAACTGCTGACCCTGTGCATTGCAGCCTAACTTGCAATCATTCTCCCACTAGGGCTTCAAAAATTAAAAAAAAAAAAAAGGTAAAGGGGAAATGCAGGAGGATTAAGCCTCGATGAATTTCCTCTGACCATAACCCAGGAATGAGAATAACCTTTCTGTCATGTATAATGCGCTGGAAAGTTGATGATGGTGCTTATGCTTACCATGTATATTCTAGGGTAAGCTGATGCATATATCAGCCGAGGCACATACTTTGACCACAAAAACGGCATTAAAATTGTGCTAAAAATAACTCAGCTTATATACAAGTGTATATGGTAGGTTAAATTTTAGCACCATTATCATTTATCTCCTTTTGACCTATTTTAAAATTATTCTGGTTTTTACATGTTTCTGCTTTCTTTCAATTGAAATTTTTCTGTATTTTATTTTGTTATTGTTGTTAGCTCATTTCTTTCTTTGTTCTTGGGTGTTGTTTGGTATATGAAATCCAAGATGAATGAATCTATAGGCACAGTAACTGGATTAGTGGCTTCTTAGAGGTATGGCAGGGAAAACTAGTGGGACCTGGGAAGCTAATAACAACAATAAGCACAAGAACAACAAAATGCTCTAAAATTGATTGTTGCAATAAGGACTATACAACTCTTCTGGATAAGATTGAACTATTGTATGATACGTGAAGTCTGTGTCAATAAAACTGGATTTAAAACCTTATTAGCAACTTAGAGGAAACTCAGTGCCAAATCATAGAAAATGAACAATCCATTAAAAAATGAAAATATATAAAAATGGAGTAATAGAAAATGAAAAACCTTCTCAATATCATTAGTTTATAAGTAAATTCAAATTAAAATGCCAATTTGATGCTAGTGCCACACCTACTGGAAGTGAAAGACATTTATTTGGTATATAAAATACTCCAGTCACAATGAGAAACAGTATACTAGTTTCCTGAGAAGTGGTCAAGACACTTTCACTCTAAGTATTTATAGGAATAAAGTGAAAATATATCTGTCCATGAAGAGCTTTATAAACAGATGCACAGAACATATTTGTTCATCAAGCAAAAAATATCCAAAAGTATTAGTCAATTTGCAATGAATAAATTGTGATATATTTTTACATAGTAAAATACTACTCATCTGTAAAAAGGGACAAAATATTGATGCATGTAATATGATCATATCACACAGTAATTACACTGTTGGAAAAATACAACTGATATACATATACATCACCATTCCTTCAATTTATCTCAAATTCTAAAGAAGGCATGATAACCCTAGTGACATTAACCAAACTAGTTTTCTAGGGTGTATGTTGGGGAATGAGCCAGGAAACGATATGGAAGCCTAGAAGAAAATAATTTTTATAGGCCATAAAGAGATTTTTGGGGATTATGAACACAGTCTTTACAAGTTTGATGATAGTTCCAGGAATGCATAAACATATTAGAGCATGTCAAGTAATGTATTCGATTTGAATATCAATTGCAGTGCAATGAAGCTGTAAAAATAAAACTTTGGAAGGAAATATTATCTTAATATGCAAAATATTCAGGTGTTTTTCTTTTAACTTCTTAATTAAAAAGTAGAACTGAAATTATGTAGATTTATTCTCTGTGTGTAATATTTGAGCACACTGGTGAATTCTACTTAACATAGGTCACAAGATGTCTGACAAGTAAAATAAATAACAATAGAGTATTTGTGTCAGATTAACATTACGTTAGCAGTTATTTGAAAGTTTAGCATGTTTGCTTAGCTTTTAATTCTTGATTCAAGTGTATTTGCATAACATTTACTTACAAACAACCTCAATGCTTGAAATTGCTTATTAATCAGTGTACTTAAGTTGTCTACCTGTATAATTTAGCTTTGTTGTTCTGACTCTACAGCATAAATTTACATGGTTCTATAAAATGTCAATATTATAGTTGTCTGCACACAAGGGTTACTGAATTTCTGTTGCAAGTCACTAACTAAGCTATGCATTTATTTTTATTTCACTCAAGGCACAACTGCTACATTGTTTAGCTGATAACCCAAATGTTGGCATTTGGAACCATTTGTGTGAGAAGGATATGGCTACTGCAGTAATGCTGTACAACTTTGGAAACATGACTGGACAATTCTGCTCTGTCTTCCAATTTTGCTGTTGTTAAGTGCCATTGCGTTGATTTCAACCCATAGGGACCCTATGGACAAAGGAATGAAATACCACTCTGTCCGGAAATCTCAGCAGGTTTTCTTATGCTTGGGGATATTGTTGCATCCACTGTGCCAATCCACTTCTCTCAAGACATTCCTCATTTTGACTGATGGGATTGACTTGCAGTAACTGCTTATGACACTGCTTTGTCAACAGTTCTATAGGCATAGAATTCACATTCATATAATTCAATAGCTGTTATATCAAGAACACCACCACAATGATTTAGACCATATCTTCATTCTTGTATTCATTGTTATTAGTGCCCCATTTTTCTTCCACCTTCTCTGTCATGCCCCCCAAACAACCATGAACACAGTTACTGTCTCTCTATATTTACTTATCCTCAATTTCATATCTAGAAAAAACATTAAAAACCAACAAAAAACTAAAAATAAGAGCAAGGTAACAGATTAAAAACTCAATCATAAAGTAGAGAACATTAAAAAAAACAGTACACATCTAAATAGATAATAAGGGAGACCCAATGATAAATTTTAACCTAACTGCATCTGTAACAATCTATTTTCCAATGGATTCTGCAAATTATCATGGCTCTTCACCTTCCTGGTCCATGGCCAGAGAGAATTTACCAGGGACATAACCTCTGTGTATTTCCCAATCATTATTTTAAATGAAACAGTTTTAAAATGGGGCAAAATGGAGTCAAATGATATTACACTTTGACCTGCCTCTGCCCACCATAATTAATCTTGCTCTTCTCTTTGACTTCTAACAGTTATTCACATCCCTCCCTCAGCTATGAGCGGAGGGGATTCATCATGTGTATTGGAGCCTGCAGATGGATTTGGGGCTTCTTCAACTGTTACACATATTCTTCTGCAAACTGGTTGTTAACAATTTAAGCTCTAATGTCATTTTTTCTGTTTGATTTGGTTTCTACTATGTACAATCCTTGGATCACACATACTGGTGTGCTTCTTCCATGTGAATATAGCTTATGTCTTACTTAGATGGTTGTTTGTTTGAAGAAAAACCTTGAAGACCTCAGATGTATGCTTTTAGATAACCAGGTATTGTGTAGTTTTCTTCCTTGCATTTTGCAGTAGCACCCATATCTTCAGTGGTCTCTTCTTGAGGTTGAGCGTCAAGAAGGGCCATGTCATGAGAACTAATTGTTCTTAGATTGGGGCAGGAATTAAGTGCAAGCCAAGAATCAATTCATGAATCAATGTATATATATATCATGTATATACACACATGTATCATATATACACATGTATACATGAATCATGTATATATATACACACACACATACATATATAGTTCTCTGATCCACTTTTGAGACATCATTATCATTTTACATTAGAGAATAGTATCAACCATCCCACAACCTCATTTCCACTGGCATCAAATCAATTCTGACTCATTTGTAGCTAACCAGGAATGCAGTTGGGTTCTTTAAAGTCAGAATTGATTTGATGGCACTGAGTTTGGTTTGAATTTGCTAAAGCAAAGCGTACCCACTCTACAGTTCTCTACAACAAAGACATTTCTTACAAAAGAGCATTTTACTTACAAAGGATATAATGAAACACAGGACTCTACATAAATATCATCTATTATTCTTTGTGTGATATATTAAAAATGTAGTAATTCAAAATCTCTCAATAAGGAGTAATTGCATATACTCCAATAGCAGCACATAGCCCAAATGAATGGAAGTGGATCGTCTGATGAGTAACAATACAAGGATTGATGTGAAATACTTTTCCATTTTAAAAGGTCACTAAACTTCAGAACAACATTAATCAGGTATTGGATTTGCAATCAGAGATACTATCACTTTTAAATCCATCAGACATGTGCATGGACAGGCATAATCAATCACACACTGATTGTTTAGCAAGAAAAAAGGCATTTCCATTCTCATCTCATTGGGTTCTGCAAAAGGACAGAGTGATTTCTTAAGAGTTAAATGCAAAAAGAATCGATCCTTAAACTCTTTGAAGCATAGCATTCTATGAGTTTCTTAGTGTTCATTTGAAAGAAATTCCTACAAATGATTATAATTGTCAAGTGTGCTACATATCTTTTTCAGGTATTTGAAATCTGTCTAAATGAGGTAATGTTTCTGGTTTATTTCAACCTAATGTTATTATTTAGGGTAAGCCAAATGAAGTGCTTATGTGAGCTATGAGTATATCTACTAATATTTTGAGGCCCAAGAATAAGATAATTATAATACAAAAATTACCAGTACAATTTTAAGTACATTTCTTAACTTTTTTTTAGCTAAGTACTTTTTAAACAGTAGTAACCTTAATAGTAGTCATCTTGCTGCTGGTAAACTAATTTTCCATTGCTTGTCTGAAGATATTAAAATTAAACTTCCCTTTTATGTACATAAAATTTAATGTTTCCATTACTGAAATAATAATTGTGTTGTTTAGTAAAATGCCATGAGATGTATTTTGTCTAATATTTTGAATAATTTAAATTTACAAAATGTTTCAGTGATCAACCAATTAGAAAGAATTTCTATGTAGGTTTGAATATCATCTGAAAGAAATTAAGCTAGGATAATGCAGTTCTAATCACTTAATGTTTAAGTAACAGTTGTGATCAGAAGTTCATCCTTGAAAAGTGACGTTTTCATATTCTTAATGGTCTGTTTGAGGCTCAAAGATGGTCTGGATCTTGAATTGCATGCGTTTGCTGCACATTCTGTTTGTAGAAATCTATTCTTTAGCATACAATATACTTAGCAACATGCTTGGATAAAAATCGATTTTCAATTTCTGTAGACGAGCTCACCAAACAAATCTGTGTCCTTTCTTTGTCAGATGACAAAAGCAGAAGGATATTTTTTGAGGGATATATTTTTATTCAATAAAATATGTTTTACTGGAAAACACAAATAGAGAATCATGGAGTCAGATTGATCAAGGAACTTCTACAAAGGTAAAACGCATAGACATCAAAGTGATTCTGAACCTTAGTGAATCTATATAAGGTTTCACAAATCTTTACAAGAGAGACAATCTCTTGTAAATTCACAGAATAGCTATTCACAGAATAGCTAGTGAGCTAGTGAGCTTAAACTATCTACCTTGTGCTCAGCAATCTATTGCTTACAAGGAAATTATTTTGATTAAGAAATTAGTTCAAATTATACTAAGATATTGGACATAAGAATGTTTAAATTTTGTACTTATAAAATGCTGGTACATGCACAATTTCATCAATATCTTTTGAAGGAAGTGTATGAAAATGTACTAAAGCATGATTTATTGTTAAGTACAGATTTAGTAACATTATTTACATATGTTTTAAAACAAAATAAGAAAAGATAAACAACATATTATATACTTTCAAAGGTTTATTATTTTTCTATTACCAACAAAACAGATCCAAAATAAGAGAACAAACAATGGACAAATGAAAATATTTTAATACAAAGAAAATAATAGATTTTAAAAGTGAAATATAATAATGTGAAATAAAAAAAGGTACCTATTTCGGTTGTCACAGCAATTCTAAAGTAGGAGATTTCACTCAATTTAGCAGAAGTATAAATTAGAACATCTATTTCCTAGTGCATTCCTATAATACCAAGTTTGTTTAAGTTAATACATTCATGTGTTACATCTCATCATAGACTTATTCTATAGAATAGCAAAACAAATTAAGCTACTATATGTATACATATGCAGGAAGGTTTATAGCAAGAAGCGGTTAGGTTCTAAATCTAGTCATGGTTCAAGTCCCTGGGTCAGATTTTAAGCTGGCAGCTATTTTGCTGACTCAAATAGAGGCAGGAGTTGATGACTGCAAAATTGACATTGACAAGAGTCTTTTGGCTGCAGTGGTCAATGAAGCCAAGCTCAACAAGTCAGACATCAGGTTACCAATGACTCTGTGGAACAGCAGGCAACATACCACACAGTTGGCACCATCGAAAAGAATCCGAGGTCAACAAAAATATGCAAAATCTAGATACTGCACACAAAAAAGCAACTATTCTATATTGCATAATTGTATCAGAAGCAGGTCACACCTGTGGTGAAATCTCATCATGGGAGGTCACTAAGTCTTAGCTGTCAAACTTCTGAAAATCCTGTCCTAGACAAAAATTTAACATTCTCATACCTCATAGAGGAAAATGGTTATGTAAGTTATAATCTTGTGTATCGTAAGGCTTCTCACATGGGAAAAAGCTAGTGTCAACAACTGGGTGTGGTTCAATCCATCAAGAACCTCCATTTAAGGATATTTTATGAAAATGTTCATAAAAATTTTCATATACAAAAGAGTTTTATAAAGTTCTTTGAAAAATGGAACTGAAAGATAATGAATTTTTTTCCCATTAAATTTCGGACGCCTCCAAGCACGTTATTGTTGAATTGCTTCTGACTCATGCAAACTAAATAAGACAGAAAAAAATCTCATAGTGTTGAAGGTTAGAATGTTTCTATCTGTGGAGCAACTTGCAGTCTGGAAATGTTACCATTTTGTTTACAGATGAGCACTTAGCTACTATGCCATCAAGTCTCTCTCTATATGTATTTATGTATATATAAATAATATATTTTAAATATCGTAAGTCAGTTGTATATTATGAACATAATTACTATATCAATTCATAATATATTGCATTGCTTTAAAGTCAAGAAAACAATTTTATTACATTTTAATTCTATTTGTCCCAAGTTTTTGAAATGCCCAATTAGGAATATATTTATATATATATATACACATACACATATACATATATATATGACATTACAATTATTTGAAAACTTGCAATTGAGGAGGATTTGGTGGTGCAATCTGTATACTGCAGTCTATAATGGTATGCTCTCCAAAAGAGGAGCACTGTGAACCCAACTGGAACCCAACTGCCTTTTGCTCAGCAGGCAAAAACTTATATCTTTGAAAATCCAGTGGAGCAGTCCACTCTACACACTGTGAGCCTCCATGAGTGGGATTTAAATGAACCAATGGTGACTAACGGTGACAAGGCATGTGACCTTATTCTAATGAGATCGCAGGTAAAGTTGATGAATTCTGTCTGACTTTCAGTCCTCCATTTTATAATATAAAATATTTCAGAGATAGATACATATCTAAATGGGGAGTGGCTTAGAAAACATTTATGTCTAGAAAATCATATCTAGGTTTACAATCATATCTATGTATAAAATAGAAGCTACAAAAGATAGCCTCACATTTTTTGCTATTTTATGCATCTGTGGATAAAAAGTGATAGTGTTTAATTTAAAATTCTTAAAATATATTTATAGTTTATCCTATCTCTCTAAAAGTATATTTGTAATAATATGTTCTCATGGGAATTGCCAAAATATGGTTCATTTCAAAAGAATGTAAAAGCTAAATTCTATTTTGTAAGCCATAATATCAAATGACAATGCTTATCTCATATAAAATGGCTTGTGTTCTCTTTGACAGACCGATGAGCAAACAGAGAACAGTCTAAACTGTATGATTTGCATTTACACAAATAATTCTTTTTGTAGTAAGGCCTTTTGTAATTGGCCTAAATCTGGAGAAATTAAGCATAATATAGAAGGTAAGGCAGATAATATAATTACAGATAGCATATATGTAACATTTATTTTTCATAAATAAAATATATTCAAATATAATAATCATTCAGATAAATAATTGGTTTTCTAGACATAATATATTTATCTTAGATACTATTTCTTTTTGCTGAATAAAATCTGTCAGTGGCTGCCATTTGTGATGGTGTTTCTTACAATCTTGTCTTCCCTGACGAAATAAAATTCTTTCCTTATTTTATGCTACCCTAAACAAATATCAATATATACTCATCAGGTATAATATTCTAAGTCTAGATTAATAAGTAGTTTTTAAAACAATAATCTATTTTCTATGGTGTTTTACAAATAAATTGTAAAAAAAAATCCTCTACACAAAATTATGCCTAAGAAAGAAGCCAATTTAAGACAAATGTATAAAATGAGTTTAATTAATTATCAATAAATCATTAATGGGCTGAATAAATAAACAACAATGATAGATATTATTATGAGCTGTGTAGAAAAGGTCAGGTTTAATTAAGAGAGAAAGAGAGGCTATAATCTTACAAGGAATAGGAGCATTGTAAGAAAAGAAATTACATTCGAAATTCATTGTGTTTTCAACTTTGTTGTATTTACTTGAGCAATTCGGTGATCTAAAGAAAACATGAATTTTCTACAATGAGGGTACCAGAGGTAAATTCAGATTTTTCATAAGGTTATTAAACTTATAAAAGTCTTAGTAATTATTTCAAAATTGCTTTACTTATTTTCTTTTATTAAAATTTCCCTTAGTATTTGCATCTAAAATGTATAATTATTTCTAGTTTGTATATATTCAATTTGTTAATTATAGTTCTACTAGATAAAAAGCATAAGAGATTTAAAATGTATTATAGATAAATTGTATTTCTCAAAAAAATCTAAAAGTAGAACACTCTTAAGAATAAATAATGGACTTAAAAATTACACAGGAAAAAAAAACTATCACTGTTTTTCTTTACTTCTATTTTGGTTCCAAGAAACATTGCTCTGAACATTTGCTTGCTTTAGACATGTAACATGTCTTTCATCTGTGATGATAATTTTTCTGAAATAGGATAGCAAAAACCTAAACTTACTGCTATCAATTTGATTCTGACTCATACAATCTTACAATACAGTTCTAAACAGCAATTTTCAGAAGTTTTTATTTAGCCAAATGTATCCTTACATATCACCAATTCCATCACCATACACAGAGTTCCTCTTTTGCCCCTCTTCTGTGATACTGTCAATGCCAGGCCTCTTATTCAATGTCCAAAGTATCACTTTTTTTCTTATAACAAAAGTTGAATAGCTGAGTAAGCCTAAATAATATATTGGATATTTATCCAGAATCCTCTTTTTAAAAGAATTAAAACTTGAAGCTCAAAAGATGGAGACTTTAACAAGAAAGCTAGTTTGCATTTCCAATGTTTAGATACCTTTATAGGCCTTTTTTTCCCTAAATCTGATGAAATTAAGTCAAATTCATAATAGAGAAAGTAAGTTAGATAATATATTTATATATAGCATATATATATAACATTTATTCTCCATAAATAAAATATATTCATACGTAATAACCATTCAAATAAATAATTTATTTGTAGGTATAACTTAATATCTTTATCTTTGATGTTATTTCCTTTTGCTGAATAAAATCTATGTCAGTGGCTACCATTTGTGGTGCAGTGAAATTAAGGTGATGGTAAAGATATCAAACATACCATTCATTCCAGAAGAATGAATGACTTAAAAAAACAAAGAATGAATGACTTAGTCATAAAAGAAATTGAAATGCAATGATCCCTAGAATAGAGTGGCACTTGCTTATTTGGACATGTCCTCAGGAAAGACAAGGTTCTAGGAAATGACATATTTGGGAAAATGTGGGTTAAGGAAAATGAAGGAAATCCACACTACTGTGGAAGGATAGGATGACTAAAATAATGGGCTCAAAAGGAAATGGCATAGGATTGGTCATTACTTCATTGTATTGTATATCTGGTAAACATGAGCTGGAAAAATGTGTTGGTCAACAACAATGAATCGAAATTTACATCTTCTTTCCTTGAGTTGGACTATAAGAATCTAATAAAAGTGTTTCTTACTCTCATTGACTTCGGGCTATTGATGCCGCAGATAAATTGTATTTGTCCCATTTTGCTTAGACATCTGAGTAATCTTAAAGGTTCTCAAAGGTATAATCAACCAGTATCCAGATTCAGAGTACTAACTATCTGACATTAATGACAGGAGACAGACAAAATCCAGGCCTGCAGATGGTAGCCAACTGAGGGGTGTCATGGGTGGACATGGTGATGTGGGTCATTAACCCACCCAAAAGGAGTGTATTGTTTATTTCTCCCAAGGAAAAGAGGAGCCACGTTAAACCCAGTGTTCCAGGACTTGAAGGCAGCACGGTGGCATGGAGCTGGGAGCCAGTGCTGGGCTCTGATGACCCAGCCCCAGCCCCAATTGCATGGACAGTCGCCCCTCCCCTCAGGGGAGTTTGCTTTGGAGGTCAGAACAGAGGCTGCAGATCACATAGAGGGATATGTCTGACCAAGACACATGAGAGCAAAGGAAAGGCAAGGCAGAGAAAGTGGAGTACATCTTGACCCACCAAACCTCAAGGACAATCTTCCCACTCAGAACAGCCATTGCAAAGAGAGGACCGTATGGCCAGCCCCACTATGAAACATGGTGTACCTTGCTGCCCCAAGGCCCTAAGGGGACAACACTGGTGAAACAGGGTTGGGAGTGCATCTGGTCTGACCTCACCACACCAAGGCAAGCACGTGCAACAGAGCAGCAAGAGGGACACAGCATGGAGTTCCAAGGGAGTACCAATGATGTACTTTGGGGTCAGGATGTGGCACCCCAATGGATTCAACAAGGCAACATTCCTGGTGGTCAGTGAACAGACCTTGAAATATTTACAGGTTTTTCTGTTGTTATTAATTATTATTTCTATTTTTTGCTTATTTATATATGTTTTCTGAACATTCAATTTTTGTTGCTGTCATCGTTTTGTTTTCTTTTGTGACTTCATCTTGCAATGTCTTGTTTTTCTTTACATATTATTATCTCCATAAGTCTAACTAGATAAGATGGCTGGACGAACAGTCTGGAGGAGGAAACAACAGGACTGATGGTTCTGGAAGGACATGGGAGGTGGGGAGCTGGGGGAAGGGAGGTGGTGTTGTCGATTCCAGAGGTAAGGAAACAAGAAATGATCCCAAGTCAGTGGCAAGAAGGGTGTAATGGGCCTGATGGGACTGAGGAAGATTAATGCAACAGAGAAAATTACTGAAATCCAAATGAAGGATGTGCATGATAGTGGGACAAGAGGAAAGTAAAAGGAAATAGAGGAAGGAACTGGGAGGCAAAGGGCATCTATAGAGATCTAAACACAAGTATAGACATAGATGAATATACTTATATATGTTGAAGGGGAAATAAATCTACATGTACATACTTATAGTGTTAGCATTAAGACACCAGATGGACAGTAGGCCTCCAGTCAAGTACTTTCTCAATGCAAGAACACTTTGTTCTATTAAACTGGCATTACTTGATGATCACCTTTCCAGCACAATCACTTAAGACAAATGTGTGCACAAGCAAAAGTGGTGAAGAAAGCTGATGGTGCTCAGCTATCAAAGATATAACATCAAGGGTCTTAAAGACTTGAAAGCAAACAAGTGGCGATCTAACTCAGGAGGAACAAAATCCACATAGAAAAAGCACACTAGCCTGTGTAACCACGAGATGTCAAAGAGATCAGGTGTCAGGCATCAAAGAACTAAAAATTATATCTTTGTAAATGATGGGGAGTGCAGATTGAGAACCCAAAGTCCATCTACAGGCTAAGCAACATGCACTTTCAGAAGGGTCATGGGGAGGAGACAAGCCAGTCAAGGTACAGTGTAGCAGCATTGAAATATGCAACTTTCCTCTAATTCTTAAATACTTTCTCCCTCCCACTATCTTGATCTGAATACTACCTTGAAAATCCAATTGGATAGGAGGTTGTTCTCTGGTACAGGTAGGAAAAGTAAACATGGGGAATCCAGTACAGATGATCCCTTTAGGACCAGTGGTAAGAGGGGCAAAACTGGGAGGGTGGAAGGAAGGTGGAGTAGAAAGGGGGGACTGGTTAAAAAGATCTACATATAACCTGCTCCCTGGGGTATGGATAACAGGGAAGTGGGCAAAGGGAGACATCGAACAGTGTACAATATGTCAAAATGATTTGTAAATTACCAAGACACCATGAGGGAGTGGGGAGTGGTGAGGGGGTGGGAAAAGGAGCTGATACCAAGGGCTTAAGTTGAAAGGAAATGTTTTGAGAAGGATGATGGTAGCAAATGTACAAATGAGATTTGCATACAATGGATTGTACAAATTGTAATGAGGTGTATGAGCCCCAATAAAATGATTTTTAAAAATTGGATTACTAGTGGGAGGAACAACAGAATCCTTGGGAGAAAGGAGTAGTAGTTGTAAAATATGAAAATAATGATTTATCCAGGGGTCAAGAAGTGGGAGTGGGGAGGAAGGTGAAAGGGAGCCTTTGTTTCAAGGGCTCAAATAGAATGTAAATGTTTAAAAAGTAAAGATGACCCAGATGTACAAATATGCTTGATACAATTAATGTATGGATAATAATCAGAGGAAAGGCATATATTTTTCATCATATTCACATTATTTCTCAAATAGTTTTGATGGTATTCTTCTGGCAGAAATTAATGGATATGAACTAAAATTACTCTTGATTCAGCTGTACATCTATGGAAACCAGCTGACCTAGGGAGAGTCACTGAGAGGTAAGATTTAATGATTGTTTATTGACAGATGGAGAATCTATTAATTAAATCTCCTATAGAAGAAAAGCTATTATCCTTTTGTAAAGTGGAAATTTATTAGAAATTTCCATTT
This sequence comes from Nesogale talazaci, assembly GCA_004026705.1. NCBI lineage: Eukaryota > Metazoa > Chordata > Mammalia > Afrosoricida > Tenrecidae > Nesogale > Nesogale talazaci. The sequence continues at coordinate 16,333 of PVJH01005152.1, forward strand.
GTTACAATATAAAGTGTATTAATAATTTACTGTAGACACATTTTAGACATATATTAGATAATTAATTGATAATTCTCAAATACAAATGCAAATTACACAAGATTTGAAATGCTATTTAATTATACACAAATAACTTTATTGAATGAATATTGACTCCACCTCTAATAGCTACAACTTGTAAATGTCTACATTAAATGCAAATAATCAAAATAACTGCAGTAATTATCTGAAAAATTAAATTAGAAGTTTTTTCTTCCTTTACCTGTTTTTAGATAAATTGATTTATATCTATAAAGCATATAATAATAAGGGACTAATCAGATAAGCCAAATTTATCTGCCTATATGAGTTATTTTAGATCCAGTGCCACACTGAAATAGTGACTATTACTAGGCTAAGGGAATGGTTATGTAGCATCTCATTTAAGATTTGCTCCTGTTTCTTTTATGACCTCGAGTCTGCCTAATAAAAGACTGGAGATAAAACCACCTAGAAATCAGCCTTTCCTAATTCCAACTGTTCCACTTTTTATATAAATTCAAGATAATTTGAAAGAGTATTATGCTCTTTCTCTGCCCATGTCTTTCCCCCAATACAGAAACATCTACAATACAAACAGCAATATTGCTACCCCATTTATATTATGTGGCATTTGGAGCTACTTCTGAGAAGATGCTGTTTATAGATCTCTATAGGCTGTATATTGAGCAGGTTGCGGCCAGCAGTGATTTTCTTATCTTTGATAACATTGTGTATGCATGAAGAGTGCTGACTTCCTAAATAATTCTTCAAAATATACTGCTGTCTCTTAGTGCTTTGAGAATCTACATCAAGAGAAAGTTGAGTAAATCAGAGCATACTCATGCTAATTTTGTGGTTCTTCTCTTTTTCTTTTCTTACAGTCACCAAATTTTGAATGAAATGCATTTCATTCTACTTTAAATAGGACTTTATATTTTGGTAGGGAATACTGTCTAACTATCTGCCATATTAGGAGAGTTTGTTGGTAGCTGAAGAAAGAATCTATAAAGAAATTCTATTTTTGTCTGTTGACAATATAAAGCAAACAGAAGTGATATTAAAAGGCATATAAGGATACACACCCAGAGAATATTGTATAAACTCTGAAATATGATTGCCCATATATTGGTGTTCCATATCCCTTACACAAAATACATAAGAAAGTAAAGGGCACCACCAACTTTAATTGCTATTTCCCCCCCTACTGGTTTGTGCTGAAATTCTAAATTAACTCAATGAACATACACTCCATGAATCATTATTTTTAAAATTTTTTTAATACACAAAAAAATACTATCATCATTTATTGCATTATATTGCATGTTTTAAGGTATATGCATATATATTACAATGAGAGTATTGGGTCGAACACAATTGGAAAAGTGAATCCACATTGCAAGCATATTAAAATAATGCTATACTTTATGGGTAATTTGCTAAAAATTTCAATTGCTTCAGAAACAAAAATCTCATTATGACTGGGTAAATTGTGCTTTATTCTTTGAGAGAAATCACTAAGGAGCTTTCTTTTTCTCTGTGCATTTATACAGTCAGACCAATTCTTAATTTTGTTACTAAAACTTAAAGTAGCAACATTTAAATAATATGGAAACAGACTTATTTTTGATGCACAAGAATGTTTTTATTATGAAATCTTATGTTATTTTTTCAAAATTTAGGTCATATTTGTGCATCATCCATGTTCTAATTGATCAATAACTATTTGAAATATTTGATAATATCAAGGAGAACAAATTTAAAAAATCACAACCCTAAATTAGCAGACTTTATTTGAATTCTCAACTCCCTGTTTTCCATATTTGAGTTTAATCAAGAAAGTATCAAGAGATTGGGTACCCTCACCATTTCATTTGATAAATAGAAAAATATTTAGCAATTAATAATAATATTTTTCTTAACTTCCTCTAATATTTTTAAGTTAAATGGTCAGTTGCATGTAAAGCAACTGGCAATTTACACTATTGAGTATGTTTCAAAGCAAAGCTAAATGGTTTCCAATGAACAATTCACAATATGACTTAGTAAGTTGGCTAAGTGATTGCACTGTTATGTTAACTCTGTCTATTATGCTGTTGATTACTTGGTATTTATCCTGAGAATGTTTTGTCTATAATTAAGTCCATCAGCATTTGTTACTTCTCAATCTTTAATGTCCTACATAAGTACACTTAAAAAAAAAGCTTTATTGACACTTCATCCACATATCATGCAATTCATTAGTTCAGTCATAGTCAGAAGAGTTGAACACGCATCACCGCAATTTAGGATATTTTCTTCTTCTTTTTACCGATTGCTTTTCCTGCAATGATTTTTTAACTGAGCCTGAGATACACACAACAGAACATTCTCCCAGAACTTCTGCATGTATAATTCAGTGTCATTGATCATACACTTCATTGTACAACCATTATTGATATCCTTTTTCAAATTATTCCACCTCCATTGACAGACACAGTTTCCCCCTGCAAATATTCTTCCTCCATCATCCATGGTAGGTCTAGGTCTATTTTGGCTCCTTTCTTTTTATTAATTAATTAATTCATTCATTCTTTCATTTATTTAGTTAGTTCTTTTCTTAGTATAATATTCATATATCATACACTTCCATACTTAAATTGCATTCAAATAGAGTTGAATAAACATCATCACAAATATAATATTCTCACCCCTTCCCACATTCATTGTTTGCTCCCTGATTGCCCTCATCCTCCCCAGACTCTCCCACCCACATTCCTGATAAACCATTGTATCAGTTATTGTCTCTATGCTTCCACATTTTCTGTACTTCATAAACTGGGAAGCTTTGCAGAAACAATAATAATGAAATGAAACAGAAGGAAAAAAACAATAATATAAGGAAAAAGAAGAAGACCACGGATATTTAAAAAGCCAGAGAAGAAATTTCTATTGTGGAAAAAGAAAGAAATATTTGATCCTAGAGCAAATTCTGTTTGGTTCAAGAGGGAGATCAAATGATACCATGGTTTGATCTATCATAATCATGTTTACAGCTAAATCTGTCTGATGGTCAAAGCATTTCGGTCCCTAGCCTGGGAGAAGATATAACTTGACTGGACACTTTTTTCAAAGTGAAGCAACTCTCCTAAAATCAATCCCTGTTTCCATCATTTCTATATTTTTGTTGATTGTACTGAAAATGAGTTCATTTAACTTGCCTTTGGTATGCCACTGTTATATGAGACACATTTCTTAACCTGTAGTTGACTTCTTTAGTGATATTTCTCACTACCTTGGAATATGGCACTTATTATTTCTGAGAGTATTCTCTGTCTTTCCAGCAAGTCCACCACATTTATTTCTTCAGAGTTATATTTTAAAACAAATCATCTCAATTATATTGTCAATATAAAAGCATCTTTCCTGGATATTTTAAAGTATTATCTAGCAAGAAGACAAAAAATATTCATTTCATTTTCATGAAAGAAAACACAAAAAAGATAAATGATGCATTTGTGTTTTTGTTAGGTGGTCTCTAGTCATTTCCAAACCAGAGCTATCCAATGGACAGGAGAGCAAACACTACCAATTCCCTTACTATGCTCACGAGGGCCTGCCTCTTATACTCCGACTCTCTCCACAATTGAAAAAGAAAACAAAACCATAAATTTGTCTGTAGTCAAATTTACATTTATCAGGAATGCACATGTGCCTTCACCAATCAAATATACACAGAGTTGTATGTGCCTGGGTTCCAACCCCTAAAACACTCACTAGGCTCTACCAAGGCAGAACAGCTATAAGCCTTTTGCTGCACCTGTCCAGCAGGAAACAGTTACGGAAGATGAGTTCTTTGGGTATTCTTTATCACCCAGAGCAGGAATAATAGATGCAGTGAAGTACAAGGTGGCACCGGACTATTCTAGAAGCTCCCTATGACCCACCTTCTTGTATGCACTGAAAGCTATGTCACCTTTGTCCTATTCGAACCTGCCAATCAGACTACATGGTGCTCTCCCACCTCTAGCTAGCAGTCTTCACTGCTAAGGCTATATCTATCAGTGCCTTTTGTGTAAGGCACTGACTTTTGCCATTTTTTTGAGTAGCCCATCACATTTCACTTTCCAATATAGCCTGTTACCTGATACCCATATTTGGGCCTGCTTTTTCTATATTATACATTAATGACAAATAAAAAATGAAATATGTGCTCGAACATGTCCAATTTTAATAAAATGAGCTATAAGGGGATGCATTTATCAAAAAAAATATATATATATCCCACCTCTGGGACAATTCTCTTTCATTGAAATGAATATGATGGTCTGAAAAAGTCCCCTTGTACTAGTAAGTTAAATATGATATTTCAAGAATTATAAGTAATTCTATGCGAGTAATATGAAGTTACTCACAGAATAATTTATGAAAAGAACAGTTTTCAGCTGAGTGAAGTAAAATGAAAATTAAACATATAAATTATAGAATGAAAACAATAGAGTACTTAAATAAACAAGTATCTCATTATTACATATGTTACCTTAAAAAATTAGTACTGATAGATTCATGCTCAAGAACATTTTTACTTTTGTTAACATCTAGTGCTCAGGGCAATAGAAAAATATAACTACTCATGAAAACTAATGTGGCACAGAGATAGTTTATCTTAATATTGATTTATCAAAGAAGGAAACACATTAGTGACAGCAGGAACAATGCTAATATTAAATATATATTATATATTTATATGATGGATTATATAAAATATAGTAAAAACATGTATTATATTATAATTGTATATTTTTACCAAAATGGAATTTTAGAACATTAAACATTTCCTAGTTATTAAAACCATGGAGAAAGATACACATAAAAATACTGGTACACATAAAAATATTAAAGTGAAGACTATATCAATATTAAAAAATCATGAGAATGTATTTATTTCCTGGAACAGGTGATAAATATTTCAGCCTATGGCACATTCAGGTTATATAAAGAGAGGTCAATTAAGTAAGCATTATATTATACCCTGGTTCAATCCACCATAGTCAAGTTTATAATGATCTCTGTTTGATAGTAAACCTGTTTGAGTCCTTTGTCTGTGGCTAGAGGGATCTTCCAAAGGCTTAATCTGACTATGTAATCTGCAGAGGGTTTTGGGAAACTCCTTGTCCTCCAAAGCCTCCAAAGCATGTTCACAAATTTAAACTCTGATGCTTTCCCCTCTGTTATATTTGAATTTTGTTGTTGTCCTCTTTGGATCACATGGGGTGGTGTGCTTCCTTGATGTGGACTTAGTTGACGCCTTTCTTAGATGGTAGCTCCTTTGAATGCAAGCCTTTAAGACCTCAGACACTATTCCAATTAATAGCCTCACCTGTTTATTTCTACTTTGATCCTTATGATTTCTCTTCTTCTTTTAATGAAAGTTTATGTTATGATGTTTTTCAGTTATTTTTCTCATAAGTGTTGTGTTACTCTGTTAATTTTAGATTTCTTCTCTTGCTTTTATATGTGCATTGATTGCAGTAAATATACCTCTGATTACTGTTTTTGCTTTTTCCCCAATGTTTTAGTACAATCCTCAAAAAAAAAAAATACAGTAGTTGAAGGTCATTATTGCCCAAGAGATATCTGAGTGGCCTGTTGCCTCAAAGTGTTCTTTTTGCCACATTGAGCTAATAATTAGTTCTGAGAGAAGGTTCTACAAGGAAATAAAGAAGAAAACAAACCCAAACCCATGATAGTCCATGTGTTTGTCATTCACTTACTGCCATCCAGTTGACCTTTTATTAGAGCCCATCATGTAACACCCTACACTGCCAGGTCTCAGTCCTGTATCTGTAGAATCTTAAGATATTTATAAGCTTATTTTATTGCTAAGTTACTTCTTTTCAGAAAATATTTCAAAACAGTATTTTAAACAAAACTTGGTAAAAACTAGGTTTTAAGGTTAGTTTTGTGGAATTTGACTATGTTTTCTTGTATTTTTATATTTATTATTTCCTCATATTCTTTCCCAATACTTACAATATGATATACTATTAAGAATCATGTATTTGAAAAGTTTAGAACAAGGATTTTGAGACACACAAATTAATTGAGCAAAAAGCAAGCACTTATTATGAAGAAGATATACTCATGTCTTAGGACCATCGCCAGGAAAAAAAATCAAGAAACATAGCTCTCTATAATTTCTTTTATCCAATCAGTGAATAAAAACAGATACTATGAGAACTTGGACTAATTCTTGCTAGAAATGAGTTATTTACTGTGTAAGGGAGAGTTTAACAAAAAGAGTAATTACATATTAAGAAAACATTGTAACCCAGTCCATATTAAATCCATAAATCTGTTAATTAGTCCATTAAGTCCAATGTCAATCTATAAATTCCTCTTCATACTTACTCAACACATGCAACAATGCAGGAAGGTCACAGGCCAGCGAGTGAAAAACCTTGTGGATCCAGTGGCAGTGGAAGCATCTCAGTACTGGCATGGGTCTTCAAGTGGCACCTCCAGCTGCAAGACCCTGGCTGCCATCAGCCTTCTCCATGTAGTTTGTGAACAGGGACTATCTTGCAAGGAAAGTGTATCTGGCCTCCAGTGAGCTATTTATTCCATTGCATCTCCACATGACTTCATTAAGCTGTTACCTGATTGACAGGCTATACTGTACACCTTTGCAAGTTGACACCAGTTTATGTAACTACCAGAGACCACTTCTTGTCAAATTGACACTTATGCACAATGTTTAGCCATATATAATTCAAAAACCATAAAAATTATTTATAATTAAAAGGATAAAACCAAAATGCATACAACTTAAAAAGCCTCATTTGAACAAAGTATTCTATGAGTGAATAACACAGTAATCAACGTCTAACAATTGCTATTAAGTAACACTTAAACCTTAATCTTGTAATCCTATGAATATATTCCCCTACTTTATCAAAATTTATAAGCCAACTACTTAGTGCTTTTATCCCCTCATTTTGCACATCCAATTTCTATTCTGCCCACTTACATCAATCCAGAGCTCTGATGAGATAACCATATTTTTGATGTGAAGAATCTTCATTACTGTTGGAATCCTGTGGCATCCACATCTGCAAGCAAAGTCAAATCAGGACAGGCCATCCGTAAAGTCAGCAGCCGTATGCACCAATACACAGGTTCAAATATTTTCTCTTCACCTGGTCAGGTTCTGGTCAACTCAATGTGGACTTCCTTGCTTAGCTTCACCAGGGTGTCCTCTGACAGCCTTGCCTTTTGATCATAAGCCCCATCACAAATTCTCAAAAATTCTAGGCCCCTTGTGCTAGGTCATGAACTTCAGACCACTCCATCCACCCTTGTTTCCTCCTCTATTCTCAGTGAACCGGTCCACAGGTGTCAGTGGCCAGACCCACCCCGTCTCGCTATGTTGCAGCTGTTCACCCACTTCCACTCAACAAGTGGATCCAAGTGATCACCTAGCAAGCTTTGTAGGAGGCCACAGGCACCCTTTAACATTCAGTTCTATAAGGGAGTTTTCTTTATGGTTCCAGTTTTTTTTTCTAGATTTTGATAAATACCAAAATTCAAATTTCTAAAATGCAAAGAGTTCCTTTTTTTTCATGTTGATCTTTCAGCAGCTTCCTAGGCTAGTCTCTTTACCTTACACTGTTGAGCACTCAAGACACTGTGTGAAGTCTAGCTTTTTAGAACCTTCTTTGCAGGATGTTCCAAACCTATTTAAAGATCTAATTTTAATGGTTCAAGTCAAATGGGCTTACAAGCTCCGTATTTTCATACATCCCAATAATAATTTCTATCAATCATTATATCACCAGTTAGCAGAATAAATCAATATAAATAATCAAGTCCTAAACTCAATTCTTAAAAGTCAAGTTTAATCCTTATCTAATTTATCTTATCTAAACTATACAATTGAGGCCAAATATGACTTTAGGACTCTGACAGAATCAAGTCAGAGCCAGGCTTTTTGTCAGCCATTTTGACCTTCTGTCATCCATTTTCATTGAGCAACATGGCTTCTGAGAAATTATAAAGACAATTTTGTCCCTGAGCTCAAAATATACATTCATTTTTGTCTTTTCAAAGAAGAAAAACCGAAGAATACAACCAAACAATGTAATCAAAATTTTAGCTTTTCATATTATTTCCAGAAAACAACCCAGGAACCTATAAGGAGTTTTAAACTTCTGGATAGCCAAAGAAGAAAAACTACTATGAGATAGAGGTCAAATAGACATGCACTCTCCATCTTCATGATTTGTTTCTCTAATACCCCACTCCCAAGGGACTATAATGTGTTAGTCAGGTTTGATTAGGGAAACAAATCCAGGGAGACACATGTGTATGTGTAAGAGAGAGTTTGTGCAAAATAGTATTTATATATTAAGAAAACACCCCATCCCAGTTCAGATCAAGTCCATAAATCCAATTTATAAAGTTCTCTTCAGACTCCGAAAATACATGCAATGATGTTGAATGCAGAATGATCACAGGCCAGTGGGTGGAGACTTGTAAATCCATTGGCGGAGTAAGCATCTAAACATTGGTTTGGTTTTCTATGGGGCTTCTCCAGATCCAGGGCTCTAGTGTCTTGTCAACAGGAATGCCTCTCAGGGAATGAATGAGTGTCTCAACTCCAGTGAGCTATTTCACTCCTTCGTGGCTCCATATGAGGTCATCAAGCTGTGACATAATTGGCAGGATAGACTCCACCCCTTTGCAAGTTGACACCAGATCATATAATTCCCACAGTTCTGTTATAGCTATCCTATGTGCAAATGAACTTAACACTGTCCAATTCTGTGCCATCCTCCCAATTGCTGTTGTGGTGTTTGAATCCTTTGTTGTAGGCACCAAACCAATTCATTTCATTGAAAAGTGTCTTCTCTTTTGTTGACCTTCTCTATAACTGCCATGATATCACTTCCCGCAAATCGCTCCTGAAAACTTGTCCTGAGTATATGAGACAAAGTGTCACTCTCTTTGTTTTTAAGGGGCATTCTAGTCATTATTCTGCTAAGACAGATGTGTTGGTTTTCCTGGAAGTCCATGATACTTTCAATATTCTTCACCTGCACTGTATTTCAAAGGAATCAGTTCTTCATTCTTCTTCATTGTACAGTTTTCACGTACAGATGAGGTCTTGTAAAATATCATGACTTGGGATTAGAGTTTGGACTGTGATTCACAAGCTTGGCCATTTGAAACCACCAGTGGCTTTTAGGGAGAAAGACAGGGCTATCTAATCAGATTATAAAAAGTCACAGTCTCCAAAAGTCACGTGGGTAGTGCCACCCTGTTTTACAGAGTAATTAGGATTCACCATAACTCAATGGCTGTGATTTTGTGGGGGTTTTGTTTTATTTTGGTTCAGGTACATGTTAGCCATTAAATTTACTGCCCCACCCCCATGAACACTACAGAGGATCAAATGTACTTGATTTGTCCAATGTAATACATCATTTGATGTGCTGACTACTGCTTCCATGAGCATATTCTGTAAATCCAAGCAAGGTGAAATTTTTAAAAACATCCATCTTTTCTGCATTTATCATGATGTAGTCTTTTGGTCTAGTTGTGAATATTTTGGTATTATTTGCATTGAATTGCAATTCACACTGAAAGTTACAGTGTAAGTATTTCTAGTCCTTCTTTATTTCAGAAAGCAAAGTTGTTTCATGTATATCGCTTATGTTTTTTATGTTTTTCTCTCATCATACACATCATATAATACAACTTCTTTGATTATTTGTACTATCTGAATAAACAGTTGCACAGTCTGTCATGACAGTAAGAGCTGTCGTGTGAGAATTTTGTTGAGAAACTTTATTATTTCGTCAATCCCAAAGTCTTCACCTTGACACTATGAAAATTTTACCATTACGTATCTTGCATTTTTGAAGTACATCTCTGTCTCTGTCTCTTTGTCTCTCTCTGTCTCTGTATCTCCCTTTGTAAATATACAATATATCTCTCTCTATATAATATAAAACTAAATATATATAACTACATATACATATATTTAAGGAGAGTGACATATGTTAAAATAGTATACCTATTTCCTGCCTCAGTCCATTTCAAGTGTACACCTTCTGCACCTTTTATCAGAGAAAAATCAGCTACAGATTATATTACATGTAATGCATAGAAATAAGTTTCATACTTTTAAAACATCCTTAATGTTTTGCTGTTTTCCTTAAAGAGGAGATAAATATGGATGAAGTTTACACAGCAGGCTATCTAGTAAAAATTTTCACCATTGTTCATCAATATCAGAGGAAGAAAATTGTTGTCACTGGAAGAATCTTAAAAATAGTTTATATAGATATATGAGTTAATCAGAAATAATAAATAAAAGTCATGTGGCTTATTTCAAAAGATAATTTTAATGATGAAACTATAAGAATATTATATTACCTTAAGAATTTATAATATCTGCTGGGGGTAGCTGAGTGACTCTGAACTTAGAATATGCTGTATTAGATAGAGGTGGCAAACTTTGAATTTTATTCTTGAATTTATAGACATTATACATTATATATATATAAACACTCATGGCATAAATATTAGTTGAATACAATGAATATGAGAACATTCTTTAATAACATCATTTTCTTGAATGTATAAAATCTGTTAGACAGATTTTATATCATGAATTTCATATAAATTTTAAACATCACCTCCTATGATTGATTGCTCTATATTAACTATTTTAAAATACTTTACCTGCCTTTCTTGCTATATGTTTCCTATATGAATTCAAAAATTTCAAATTGAAGCAGATAGGTGTAATATTAGCATTTTTCAAACAAAGTATGTTCTGTCACCATTTGGTAAAAGGAGATATCACTTTTCATAAATTATGTAGAATAGCTTGTTATTTAATAATCAAGGTTGGAAGTTGTGTCAGATGGAGGTGTCAAATTTTGTATTTTGTTCTTGAATTGATAGATATCATATATTGGATATCTATATATTCATGGAATAAAAGGAAAATATATAATATAAAATAGTCACACTCTAAAAATTTTAACTGAAATTTCAGAAAAACTATAAAAAGAAACAAATGAAAAGTTTTAACTATGAAAACAAACTTTCTTTTTATATATGCTATTCAGTTTGCTTGCATTTAGTTATTTGCTCTCTCAAAATTGTTCTGCTATATGAGCTCAGAAACTGGCAAATTAGAGTCTGAGTCTATCTCCAACTTTCATTATCCTGATGGAATACTGCAATTGTCTGTAATTAGTGGTACTCATTAAATTAAATCAGTTCTTTCAGCTCACTCCACAAATAAACCATCTTTGAAATGTGTATGCCTTAGCACATTATTTAAAATTTTATTTAACTTCAAGTTATCCTCCCGTACATACAATTGTAAACAGTCATTTCTTTTTCAGTTTATTTGTCTTCTGTTTCCTGGTACATTTATACTTGTATCACATTATTTTTAATTTAAATATCTGAAATAGCATGAATATATGAACTTGAAAGGTATTCTGTTCATTGATTGAATGTAATTATATTTATTATCATATACTAAGGGCATACAAATAAAGAAAGCATTGAAGGTGTATGACTCAAACTTGCCAGCTACTTTGGGGGAGAAAGATAAAGCAATTTGCTTCCTAAAGACTTATAGTCTTAAAAACTTTTATATACAGTCTCCAAGTTGGGATTGACTTGATCACAATGAATTCGTTTTCTGTTTCTTATTTTAATAGAGCTATGTTACTGTAACACATTTGGAACAAAAAATCAAATTCTATAATAGTTACCCTAGGACAACAGTCAAAAAATGATTGTAGAGCCAATTGGGAAAATTGTATTTACTAGTATGAAAATAAAGTGCAATGAAAGTTCAGAAATGCCATATGTTACTTTTAGTTGGGGACAGAACTTCTCAAGGGGTTGCAATTGGAGTTGGTCTTTAAACAATGGGGTCTATCTGGATTTGTAACAGAGCAACAAAAATTATCAGAAAATAGCAAAATAATAACAATAAGCCTTTGACACACGTGCGGATGAGTGATGATCCTGGAATAATGGAATACTTTTTTAAAAACCATTTTATTGGGAGCTCATACAACTCATCACATTCAATCCATACATCTATTGTATGCAAACCACATTTGTACATTTATTGTCATCATCATTCTCAAAACATCCTCCTTCTACTTAATTCCTTGGTATCAGCTCCTCATATTTTCCCTCCCCCCCCCACTACCCTTCCCTCCTGAATCCTTGTTAATTTACAAGCTATCATTATATTGTCATATTTTACACTATCCAATGTGTCCCTTAACCCACTTCCCTGTAGTCCATACCCCAGGGAGGAGACTATTTGTAGACCCCTGAAATTGGTTCCACCATTCTACTCCACCTGCCCTCCACCCTCCTAGTATCAGCACTCTCACAATTGATCCTGAAGTGGTCATCTGTCCTGGATTCCCCATGTTTTTGGCTCCTATATATAACAAAGTTCATCCCCTGATCTAGCCAGATTTGTAACAAAGAATTGGGATCATTATAGAAGTTAGGGGGAAGAAGGGAGGGGGGAGGAGGAAGCATTTAAGAACTAGTGGAAAGTTGAATATTTCTTTGCTGCTACACCATACCTTGACTAGCTCATCTCTATCCCACAACCTTTCTGTAAGGAAATGTTGCTTCACCTACCAATGGGATTTAGGTCACCAATTTGAATACCCCCTCATTTACAATGATGCAATTTCTAGTTTCTTGATGCCTTATACCTGATCCCTTCGACACCTCATAGTCACACAGGCTGCTGAGCTTTTTCCTTGTGGGAATTTTTGCTTCTCAGCTAGATGGCCACCTATTTACTTTCAATTCTTTAAGACTCCGGATGCTATATCTTTTGATAGCTGGTCACCACCAGATTTCTTCACTTTTGCTTATGCATTTGTCTTCAATGATCGTGTCAGGAAGGTGAGAATCATAAAATGCCAATTTAATAGAGCAAAATGTTCTTGCATTGAGCAAGTAATTTAGTGGAGGTCCGATGCCCATCTGCTGTCTTAATACTAACCCTATAAGTATATGCACAGAGATCTATTTCTCTATCATCATACATCAATATATTTACCTACATACATGCCTGTGCTTAGACCTCTATAGATGCCCTTTGCCTCCCAGTTCCTTCCTCTATTTCCTTTTACTTTCCTCTTGTCGCACTATCATGCTCAGCCTTCATTTGGGTTTCAGTAGTTTCTCTCTGTTGTATTACTCTTGACCAATTCTTGTTAGGCCTCTCATACCCACCTTGTCACTGCTTTTGAATCACTAGTTGTTCCCATTCCCCGGGTTAGTCAACACCACCTCCTTTCCCCCATCTCCCTATATTCCATGTCCCCTCGGAACCTTGAGTCCTCTTGTTTTCTCATCCAGACTGCTCATTCTGCCTACCTTATTTAGATAGACTTGCAAAGATAATAGTATTTACCAAAAAAAAAAAAGGAGATTGCAAGATGACACAACCAAAGGAAACAAAACAATGACAACAACAAAAGAAACTCAATGTCCAGAAAAAATATATATATATAAACAATAACAAAGTAAAGACCTTGCTATAGTTCAAGATCTGTTCTCTGACGTCCAGGAGTTTACCCTGATTGAGTTCAATGGGGTCCTACAAACTGACCCTAAAGTATATCCTTGGCACTTCCAATGGGATTTCAAGTTCTGCTCCCCCTGCTGCTCTGCTGCACACCCTAAGTGTTTTGCCTTATTGTGGTGGGGTCAGACAGGGTACAATCTCGACCCTGCTCCTTTATTGCTGTCCCCAAAGGACCTTGGGTCAGTGAGGGATGCTGTGTTTCATAGTGGGTCCGGCCATATGGTCTTCTCTGTGCATTGGCTGTTCTGAGTGGGGATATTGTCATCAAGGCTCAGTGAGACAGGTTGCACTCCACTGTCTCTTCCTCCGCCTTCATTTGTTCTTATGTGCTCTGGTCAGGCAGACCCCTCTTCCTGAGCTGCAACTTCAGCCCTGTCCTCCAAAGCAAACTCCCCTGAGTCAGTTGTCCATGTAGTTGGGATTGAGGTTGGGCCCTCAGACCCCTCCACTGGCTTGATCCATGCCATCATGCTGTATTCACATCCAGAAACACTGGGTTTAAGTTTGTTACCAATTTCTATGTGAAGATATAAGCAATATGCTCCCCTTGGGTGGGTTAGTGCTCCATTGTCCCTCTATAAATGGCCATCTTAATAAATGATTAATTTGCTTGGCATACCTTCTCCCCAACAAAGCAATGATATAATTGTTAACTTTTTTAAAAACAAAAAGAAGGATGACAAATTTCTCTGAAAATATTCCCATAATTATAGAATACAGCTACTGTATCTTGGTAAGATCAGTCAAAGCATACATTTGCATAGTAACCTGAGTCATAAGAATCCCAAGTCTCCATTAGACACAAAGTATGGACAAACTACTCTAAGTGTTTTATTGACTATGCTAAGGCATTAAATTGTATGAATCACAATAAACTAAGGATAGCCTTGAGAAGAATGACTGTTCCAGAGAATTATGGTGTGGTCATGAGTAACCTGTACAAAGAACAAGAGACAAAGTGAGAACAGAGCAAGGGCATAGTGCATGGCTTGACACATTAAAAATAGGACGCTTTTTAACCAACTTACCCAAGTGTTTTGGCTGTTAGTTTTTTTTTTTTTGCATTAACCCATAAAAGAATATTTTTTGCATTAAACCACAAATATGAGTAACCTCGGGATCCATCCGCAATGGGCTAAAAATCAATCAAGGTATGCACTTATAGTTGTAATCTCTCACCATACGTACTCACTCTGTACGCTGACCACCTAATCATGGAGCCTGGAGTATACATAGAAGAAAGTTGCATCAGGATCAGAAGAAGGCATATTAACCACCTGCCAAATGCAGGTGACACAGCCTTGCTTGCTGGATGTGAGGAGTATTTGAAGCATTTGCTGATGACAGTCATGGGTTGACATCTTCAGTAAGGACTATAGCTCATTGTAATGTCAAGAAGACCAACGTGCTCCCACATGGACCAGGAGCTAACAACATGATAATGCTGAAAAGGTTGAAGCTGGCAAGGACTGTGTCTTGGTTGGATCCACAATCAAGGTTTATGGAAGTAGCAGTAAAGAGATTAAGTGACATATTGTATGGGGTAAATTTGCCAGAAAAAAGTACTGACTAAGCCATAATGCTTTCATTTGACTCATATACATCTGAAAGCTGACTTTTGACTAAGGAAGACCAGAGATTAATTATTGCATTTGAATTATGGTTCTGGTGAAGAATATACAAAGCATCATGGGACTGCTAAAAGAACCAACAAGTCTGTTCTGGAAGAAGTGTTTTTAGAATGCTCCTTAAAAAAGGCAAGATGTCATCTCACATATTTTGGATATGTTGTCAAGGGGACAGGACATCCAGAAGGATATCATGTTGGTTGCATCAATAGAGCCTGATGTAAGAATAATTGTGAAGTTGGATTGGAACCAGGCAGTATTTTGTTCTGTAGTGCATAGGGTTACGAGTAGTGGGAACTGATTTGGTACACCTAACAGCCCCCAGGTATGGCCAATCTAAACGACTATTCCAAATGAAGAGAGGGACACTTCTGACTTATTTTTATACTTCTTCCTAAGCTTATTGTAAAATAAGCCCTATTTTTCACAGGTACAAAAACAAGGTGTATCTAGGGCCCACCTGTAGTCATTGCTAAACATATTGAGGTTTCTATCACCCTCACCAAAGCTCACTAGTCAGACAAGGTTCTATGCTGGAGTGAAGAACTCAAGTCTTGGTGCTACAAAAATTGCAGTATCATTTATAGAGAGGGGGATGTCCCTTGGGTAAAGTGGACCTCAAGCCCCAGCTCTATAGGAGTACTGTCAAGGATAAAGACAGGACCTTAGGGCAAATTACTCTATAGCTCTTCCTGATATGATTGACTTTGATTGGAGCAGAGTAAGAAAATCTATGCTTAACACATGTCAAATACATACAATTAATAGGACAAAACAGTCAGAAACTTTACTGGGAGATCTAGAATAAAAGTAATTCCAGAAGCTTCCTGGGTCATTGTGATAAAGGAGCTCCCAGTGCCCAATCTTGAATTATGTGAGCAACAAAATAAAGTGGTACTATATTATGAACTGTGGCAGTCAGGTACTTCATGTCTATTTCATGGTTGGGATGTAGTGGTGGAGTCTAGCCTGTCAATCTGGAGATAGTCAATGAGGCCTCTGTGTGGGCATGGCTTTCTTTTGAGAATTCTGGAAAGTCTTGTTGTATTTCCCTAGTGGAGATGAGAGACCTTCTCCCCAGGTTTTGGGAGTTGCTCGACTGACAAGAGAAGATGGCAGCATCCGAGGAGCCAGAAGAGCTGGAGGAGAAGCCACCCAGCCTTATCTTGATGGAACCAGACTTCTGAAGCTGGAAAAGTCACAGAGACCCCTACCAGCACTGAGATGTTTCTATCACCAATGGATACTGCTGATGGACCCTGAGCCCTGGAAATGAGGAGCTATGAGGGGACTCCTGCCAAAGCTGACACTTTGCACCCACTGTCCTGTGGCTTTGTGAGACTTTATAGACTGATATTGAAAATATGAGCTAATATCAGACTTATGACTTTGAGCTGGACTGGGTTGGGATGCTTTATCAATGTTCTATTCCTCTTGTATGTAAACCTTTCCCTGGACGAACATGTGAACAAAAGTAATAATATCAATGATTCTACACAGATAGTACTAAATGATTGAACACATAAATGGTTGATAGTAGACAAAATATCCATGCAAAATAATTCAACATCATTTATATATGCAATCAGTTCTCCAAGAAGGGTGGCATAATTCCCAACTCTTTTGTTTTATCTGTGTAGCGATTTTCATACTCATCTGGAAACTGAAAGAAAAAGTAACTTTTTGATAGAGAAACTTGATGAACATTAACACAGCCAGGTGCTGAAAATCATTATGAGTGATAAGTTACTTTGACAGTATGTACCCTTGGTATACTATGATGAAAATGACAAGATGTCTATGTCATCTTTTCCCCCCAAACACATGAAAATAAAACTAGGATCAAACCAAAAACCCTACACCATGTTGACTCCAATTCATAGGATTTTTCAGGCTATAAAGCTTTATAGGAGCAGACAGTCTCATATTTCTTCCCAAATGATATTAATGTGCTTCATCTTCTAGCCTTGTCGTTAGCAGCCCATGCTTGCCTGCCAGTGTCACTGGGGCTGCATTCTCATCATTAGAAAATGATCAGTTATGTTTTACAAAATGATCCATCAGTAGTCCTTCACACTCTTCCAGTGGTTCTCAACCTTCCTAATGCCATGATCCTTTAATAATATAGTTCTTCATGTTGTGGTGAGCCCCCTCTCCCCCAACCATAAAATAGTTGCTACTTCTTAACTGTAATTGCATCATTGTTTTGAATAAGGTGACCCCTGGTAAAGTGTTGTGCATCCTCCAAAGGGGTCATGCCCCACAGAGTCTAGATAGTGTCTAGACTATCAAAAACAAAGAGAATGTGAGAAACTGTCACATCCAAGAGGACCCAAGCCTAATGATACATGACAGTAGATGGTAGTGTGCAAAATTATTGCTGCCCCTCAGTTAGAAGGATATTATGTAAAAATTAATGACATTTTAGCAAAAACCAATCAATACTGTGTAACTCAGTATAACAAATATACAATGCCCATGTTATCTCAATAACGATAAAATTATTGTGGGTGTTTTGGAACATTGTATACTAACTTTACAATTATTCTGTAAATCTGAAATTCATCTTAGGTTCTTATAATAACATAGAGGATAACCACATATCCTTATCCCTTCACTTGTCCTATGAACATTCCTCTTTGTCCCTGCTGAGTCACCTGCCACAGGACTCTTAGCCTTACCTCATGCTACCTCACAGGAGCTAACCTGCAAGTACTGCTCACTACAGAGGGCAGCTCAGTCTTTCAGAGCTAGATTGGCTTCCTGACTTCCCAGGGTCTTCTTACTCATCGACCTGCACTATAATTATGGAGTAGAGGCCTCAGTTCATTTCTCAATGATCCCAAGAGTTCCAAGATGTTTTGCTGAGGGCCTGCCACTGGATAGAGAGCCTGAATACCATAGGGGTATGTTCATGCTATATGGATTCCAGGCACCCAACTCTCCCATTTCATAAATTTTCCAGACCACTGTCCAATCATCCCTATCACCTTTCAAGGAAAGAGGCCAGGAAAAATCCCATAATCCAGGCTCTTCCTTGGCTCAGACATGCCTCAGAAGGTGCTTCATCTTCAAGACATTGGCTCTGCCACCTGAGTGCCAGCCCCCCAATGGATATCCAGGGTCCATTGAGTTGTATCGCATCCCACCTAATTCCACTCTACCATTCTTTACATTCCACTTGGCCTCCTGGCCAATCTGGAAGACCACAGTCCCTTTCATGTTCTAGATAGTAATGTACTATGTAATTATTTTCCTCTATAAGTTTGTAAAGAGCATACCACTCAGGGATCTCATCAGAGACTTTGGAGATTGTTCCTTCAAAGTGCATGGTTAACACAAAAGAAACAGTGGACCATTTGCTACTATTGTCATGAATGTGAAATGTCATAAAAAGAGATAGTTGGCAAGAGAGTAATAGGAAGAGAAACTGTGGCACTCGAAGTGAAGGGGCACACTTGCAAATGGTTAGATGGAGTGAATCCTTTGCTATCCAATCAGTTTGCCCCATGGTTATCTCATGTGCTCAGAATAGCACTGCGTTTCAGAGAATACATTTGGCTATGAACTTTACAGAAATAGATTACTTGTCCTTTCTTCTGAGATGCTGCTGCATGGGTGTTTTTTAGACAATTACTAAGTAAATTATAAATTGAAGTAATTTTAAGCACCCAGATTGGTCTACCTGGAAAGACCTAGGTTTGTGCCACCAATGTTTTGGTTTGAGTACCAACTATTTGCACTACACCAGGTGGTTATTTGGAAGTTATAGCATAATATGAGGTCCTGTGTTTTGTTCCTTTTAAACCTTTCAGAATGTTGCAATTCCTATTTGTAAATAAGGATTTTTTTCTGTTCTTCGAACTTTTTAAATTACTAATGTATCACCTTGTTTAATTTTTAATATTTTGTATTAAATATTGTTTTCAGGCATCATTTTGCTTAATCAGATTAAAGTACAATTACAAAGTCTCTTAGCTAACATCTAAACTGCTGAGACATAGATATTCATGTTGAGCAATTAGTTATTTTGGGCCATGCTGAATTTTTTTAAATGGCAGAGTGATTGGGTTCTTAAACCACTCATCATTTTATGCTTACATAGTTGGCAGCTTTTTTTTAGAGCAGACTACAATAATCAGTATCAAATATCAAAAATATATACTATTAAAGCTACTTTAATTAGTCACCTGGATCCCTTTCTAACTTTTGCTCATGTAGACTACTTCCAGTTATCATACTCGGATTTCCCTACTGGAGTCTGAGTTAAGGGTCATTTTTAGGTCTACTCACAATACACTTAGCATTGTGTAACAGTACCAGTTACTGTGCAGTATCACAATGGCTGGCTCATCTACTCCCCAGTCTCCTACAGGACAGTGTCCACAGTTAAAGATGACTGCATACGGAGATATTTTTCAATCCAAAAAAAAAGAGCTGAATAAGACAAGTTAGCCTTCCAAATAAAGATCCCGTATTTATTGAAATACCAGAGAAAAATATTAACTTAATTGTTGGTAGCTTATTTAGAACACATGAGATAAACAACACTAATGGATATTCAATCATAGAAACTTTAATAAACAAAAGCATCAGAATAGAAAGCTCTTTCTTCTCTATATATCCACCATGCACACTTTCTAAAGGCAATTTAAAACTTCCCCTAAAGAATTCTGCCCCTTTTCAAAGAGCACGATGTTATAATGGCAGTCTGGGCTTGATCAAGAAACTATAGTCATGTTCCTTTTTGATGTTTTTTTTTTTTTGAGTTTGAGAAATCAAAAAAGGAAGTCTGAGGAGCAAGCTGAGAGTTGCAGAGTGAATATAGTAAAATCCCATAATTACTCGTAGATGCCACAGGAACATCTTTACCATCTTGGAAGTATAAATGGATGACTTGTCAGTGCAACTTTCCCGGATTTGTTTTCACCAATTTGGTTTTGTTTCTGAAAACTTCATAATAATCTCCCCTTGTCATACTGGTTCATTTGAAAAACAAAGCAAAACAAATCTAGACTACAAATTTGTGGTTCCATAAAATATTTACCATATCCTTCTGGTCTGAATTTTACTGGCCCAGAAGATCCCTTAATAAGGAAATGTTCTGGTTGAGCCCTGGTGGCGTGGTGGTTGTGCGTGAGACTGCGGCCCACTGGGTTAGAGGTTCAAAACCAGCAGCAAGGCTGGGCCTCCTACTCCCACCACCAGAAGGTAGTGATGCCCCCAAAACAACAACAAAAAAATAAATAAATAAGGAAATGTTCTGATTTGACATTTTTTTTCTTAGAAGGATTGAGAATTAGGCCAAAATGTGTATATTATATGGAAAGAATTTGTAAGCAACTGTTCGCTGACCTTAAGATATATTTAAAGACCTGAGCAGAGGGGCGGGGGAACCCACTTATATAAAATAGGCATGGGGAACAAGCTCGAGCAGAAAGCAACAGAATTGATGCCCCCTGAGGAAATTGTGGGGAGGAGAAGGGGTAAGGAAACAGTGAGCAAACAATGCAATTTAATGGACAGGGGAACAACTAGGGAATTAAAATCAACAACAAGGAGGACATAGAGATCCTGGGCATGTTGGAGCAAGAGCAACCTAACTGTGAGGAATTATGCAGAGTCAGAAGAAGGGCAGGCACAATCATGGGACAGGAAGAAAGTAAGAGGAAGCAGAAGAAAGATCTAGGAGGCAAATCTATGGATAGAGGTATAAGCATAGGGGTGTACATAGGTAAATATATTAATTCATAAAAATAGAGGTATTGGCATATATATATATATATATATATATATATATATAGCAATACACTGATACAGTAGATAGACTTGGAACATTTGTTCATACCTTCCTTCAAGGCAAGAACATTTTGGTCTATCAATCTGGCATTCTGTGATGCTCAACCTCCCAACACAGTCACTGATGACAAAAATGCATATACAAGCAAATGTGGTGACGAGAGCAGCTAGTGCCCTGCTAGCCAAAGGTGCAGCATCTAAGGTCTTAAAGGTTTTAAACTAAACAAATGGCCATCTAGCAGAGAACCAATAAGCTCACATGGAAGAAACATACCAACCTGTGCGAGCATGAGTGAGGTGTCATCAGGATAATGTAACAGGCATCAGAAGACCCAAACAAACAAAAAATCAACCAACCAGCCAACCAATAACCCCATATTGGTGAGAACAAGGGGAATTAGAGGACAGACCCAAAGGCCATCTGAAGACAATGGGCCACAGATGATTCACAGGGAAGGGATGAGCCAACCAGGGTGCAGTAGATCACAGAAGAAACGCACTATTGCTCTAGTTCCTTGAGACTTTCTTACCACCCTTCCCCCCCAGTATCATGACTCCAGTCCTGTATTTCACTACAGGCTAGCCAGAAGCATGTGTGCAGGTACAGATAAGAGATACAAGCTCGGGATACATGGAATCATGGAACAGGAATGGGAATAGTGATACATAGGGAAAAGAAAGGTGGGGAGAAGAGGAGTGGGGAACCAGATTGCAATGATGGACACATACTCTGCCCTCCCCCCCCAACTGCCTTCAGAGGGATGAACAATAAAATCCATAGGGGAAGGGGAACAGTAGCCAGTGCGGAGTATGAAAATAATAATAATTTATAATTTATCAAGGAGTCACTGAGAACTGATTCCAAGGGCTCAATAGGAAGTACATTTCTAGGAAAGATTGATGGCAACACAAGTACAGATATGCTAGATGTGTGGATGGTTATTAGAGTTGTAAGAAAATGATCTTTAACGAAGATACACAAACAAATAAATAAATCATATACGGGAGACAAAAATAAAGAAAATCCATGCATGCATGAATTGAAACCCTACTGACGATCAGTCTTTGAGTGAAACAGCAGAATGGAATCTAACGGATCATCAGCATTTAGAAATAAAGTCGTTGTATGTAAGCTTGAAAAGAGAGAGAGAGGGCTCACCTGTAATGCAATAGAATATAAGGGAAGATGGTGACATGCCTTTAAAAGCACAGAACTTCAAACCCTTGTCAAATGAAGAGCCTGTCGCCCTTTTCTTCACTTCAGAAGAAAGAGGTTTATGAGATGCTCATGTCAGCCAGCCAAGCACGTGTCTTGATTATATGACTTTATAAGCAAGGTAACTATAAAGGTCACTAGATTAAAGATGTAGTTTAATCAACAAATTATGTAAATGAGCACAAATGAACTACACCCTACAACTTATGATCAGTAAAGCATGCAATTCCATTAGCCCTTAGTGGATACATTTAAGATAGTTAAATACACTCATAAACAGAAAATATACAGACTTATAAAATTTTAATGTTAGATCCTGTGCTTTACCTTCTTTTTTCAAAGAAATTCACTAACTTCCGGTCATAAAAATATAGTGCTCCCATCAGGTGTATCCTCTTTCAGTTAGTGATTCTAAAATATGGAGAAAATGAAAAAAAAAACACATAACAAACAAAAACAGCCTAAAATCCTGAAAGGAAATAAAATTGAGGAAGAACATTTTTAAAAGTGAAAGTATTAGATGTGATTACTGGGATTTACTTTATTTTCTTGTTGGCTGTGATTTTTGTTGTTGTTGTATTTTTGTTTTTGCCCCAGGAAAAGTGGCCATCAATACCAGGAGGCTCTACAACTTTGGGAGACACCTACCATCTGTTCTGGCTTGAAAAACTGAAGCACAGAATTGTGAGCACCAAAGGCCACCGCTCAGTAAAAATGGAAATCTTGTAAAGAACAGAGCTGGGGCATGAGAACCAAGAATTTAAGGCTGTGCTGAATGTAAGGCTAAAACCACAGAATTCTTCACTTGGGGTAGAGTCTAAATGTCCTACGTAGTGATTGAAAAATAAAATAGATGCTTCCACCTTTCGATTATTAATAAAGCAAAAGTAAATTTCAGAGCATGAAGAAAGCTCAGACGTCTATCTCTATTTCCCCTTTTTATGTCCCCACCTGTAGTTGAAATGATAGCAAAATAATTTTACAGTTTGCTGCTTGTGCCTTACAAAGGCTTAGTAACTCTGTCTGTATATATTTCTATCTTACTTCAGGAAAGAAGCATGACATAACTGGCTTAGGATGGTTATGAAAAATAACCTAAACGATGAATAACATGCTTATAATTAGCTTGCCAGTTGGTAAAGAACAAAGGTTCAGTGTTTTACATTTTCAATTGTAGTACTGTTCAGTATTGTTTCTAGAAATTTTAACTATATTTTGGCAAAGGCACACCCAAATCATTGTTATTGTTCAGAGGCATTGGGTCTGCTTCAACCTCTTAGGACGCTGTGCACAACAGAAGGAAATCCTGCTTTGTCCGTTGCCGCTTAACATCTGCTCCTAGGCTCGAGGCCTTTGTTGCAGCAAGGATGTCAATTCAGCTCACTGAATGCTCTCCGCTCTTTCACTGCCCCTCCATTTTACCAAAATTGATGACCTTCTCCAGGAACTGGTATCTCCTGACAACGTGCTCCAGCTAAGTGAGAGGATGCTCACTGCTCTTTCCTCTCAGGAGCACTCAGGCCATACTTACTCCAAGACAGTTCACATCTGTCCAGTTTACAATCTATAATACCTTCCACGTTCTCTATCATCACGGTTCAAATGCATTACTTCTTCCAAAATCTTTGCATAGACGCACCAGTGGTTCTCAGTTTGGGGGTGGATGGGATACTGGGGACAGTTGTGGTTGTGTCAGACCCTATAGACCTCTATGAGTGGGTGCCAGCATAACTGTACATTAATTATACAATGATGCACAACAAAGACACTCAAGTGCTCAAAGTCTCAGCAATGCTGCTTGAGAAATCCTGACGCATACTAAAACACATTCAATTATATTCCTTTTGATACTTTATGACAACATCAGAAAGAACCGGAGCTAGTGGTTCACAGTTCACATTCTGGTGACAAACTTCCTAGCTATCCTATATAATATTTTATACTCTCTCGTTGAGTTTAACACTAAATAACTCAATAAGAAAGGACAGAACTGTCCCATTTCAGTTTCTCAGACATCAAATAATTGCAGGAGTCATTGTTGCTCCTGGGTACCGTCCCGTCAGGTCCAACACAAAGCAACTCCAGACATAACAAAATTAAACATCCAGCACCATCCTCACATTAGTTCCTATGCCTGAGCAGCGATTGCAGCCAAGTTGTGACTGGTCTCCTTGATGGTCTTCCTCTGCTGCCTCTGGCCTGAGGAGTGGCTGGTGGATTTGAAAGGCTGACCTTGTGGCTAGCAGTCCAGCACCTAGCCCACCACACTCAGAGAGACAGAAAGAATTCAACATTTTAGACTCTGGAAAACTTACTTAAACTTCATGAATGTCATTTTCTTCCTCTCTAACATGGATTGATAAAGCATAACCTTTAGAACAGTTTTCAGGATGTCCTCCTGACAGGGACATGTGATGGATTGAATGTGGTGTAATTTTCAGGGATCCAGGATCACTGCCGAACTCAGAAACTACATAGAAGCACTATGATTTTTGAGCCATATACACTCTGTAATCATTTTCAAAGTATTTTCATGAAATAAATCTTTCTTGCTTGAATCTAATTAAATATGTTTTAAATCCTAGTCATTTAAAATATGCAATTATCACACTTTCACTTTTGGAACACATGGCGATAGAACCCATTTCCCTACCTGTGGTGACATGGTAAGTTGTTCAAAAATAGATTGAACTTTTGCCTGAGGCTAGAAATGCCAGTCAGTGGTGGTTTTCGATCAATATCCTGCATGTAACTCTGAGCAGTGTCTTTTTAATAAGATGTTCTTCTTATGAAATGGCAAGGAAACTGTATCGGGAGGTCTAAATGAGAGTACTGGCAATGACTTGTCAAGAACAGTTGGACCTTAAAGAAAGGAAGATGCAAGTACTCTGGGCATCTTTGGGAACCAATGAGACAGGCAGTGGGTCAACTGGGACCTGTTATGTACAAGAAAAAACAATGGAAGCAATTTCTGAAGACAATTTGTGGGTCAGCTACACAATCCAGGAATAGGATTGGGAATAAGACTATCAATACACACTTGACAATTTCAAAAATTAACCCTTCAATTAAACCTTAATTGATCTATCAAAATGCTTTTATTCAGTATGAAAGCTTAGAGAAACAAGACAAATAGGAATATAGGAGCATTGTTCATAAAATAAGAAGTTTTCAGCTATTTTAGATAGGTTTTCTCTGTGCTGTACTTTTTCTGGCACACAAGTATAGATTAACATACAATCTTCACAATTCATGTCTTAAAACAATTACTAGACCTCATAGTATTAAAAAGTCCTGGCAGCACAGTACATTACATTATGGGCTAGCAATAGATAGTTCTGTGGTTCAGACACACCAACTGCTACTCCTTTAGAGAAAGAGGAATATCTCTGTTTCTCTAAAGATTTGCAGCTGAGGAAACCCTAGAGACCATTCTGCTCTGTCCAGGAATGTTGCTATGAATACAAATCTACTACATTACAGAGAGTTTCATCTCATTACTGTTGTGAAATAACAATATTATTAGCTTGATTCATAAAAGTCTAGTCTTTACATATTTTAAAGATTCAGTCATGTATGTGTATGCCATTTTCCCACTTTCTGGAATTGCTGACCAAAAGAGCAGTGATTAGTCGAGTATGACACAAATTTGGTTTTCTGTACTCCCATTTTCTTGCCATGACACAGTGACAATATTAATTTTTGAAAATTATTCTTTTACATATTCAATATGAAATAATTTCATCATTCAAAATAGATTGCAAAAGTAAAACATTTTTCCATATGCCTTTCAACAAAATTTCCAAAATGCTGACCTTATTCCTCTCTTATTTTATCATTTTTTTTCTACATGTGTGGAGAAATATACTCAATGCCCCTTTCCCTATAAGTATTTCAGAGTATAGTGTCTAAAAATAGGGACATTATTTTCCATATACACAACCTATACATAATCTTCTACCTCAGGAAATTAACATATCAATTTAACACTACAGTCTATTGACCTGCAAGCATTGTTAATTTTCCAACTAATGTCAAGTATTCAGTATCAAATTACTGGTTGTCTTTATTGAAATTGAAAATTTTATTGAAATTGAAATTAGGGAGAGTTTTCTATTTCAGATCCCAAATCTTATATGGAACAATTTTAGATACTTGTCAAATCCCCCAATAACTTCCTTTACTCATATTCTTTGATTTTTTCTTCTTCCTCTATTGCCCTCCATCAAAATTAATACCAGTTAACACTGAAGTGTATTACTTCACCTTTCTTTTCTCCTTTAATCTTACCCACTTGGTAATAGTCAAGGTCTGTGTACTTTGAAATAAAAGTCTTGCCTTTTTTTTTGTTTTGTTTTGTTCTTTTCTTGACTACAGTAATCTCAAAACAATATCTTTCCCTTTATGAGTAGGTAACTTTGAGCAAGTGCATCATAAATCCATTTTTATGATGGATAAAAAGTACCCTAAACTCTATTTGAACTCACCAAGTTAGAAAATTTGAAAGTATTAAATATAAGGTATATATGGCTATTAGGTGGTAAGAAAATTACTGTTGACAATACTGTTATTGTGACCAATATAAAAACAATAGTGAATACTCAATTTTGAGAAGATACAACATTTTAGTCTGACAAAATAATCACGTCAATGTTAGTGTATAAATATATCCACTCCACTCTATTTTATAACACATCAAAAGGAGTGCAAGTAGGGCTGAGCCCCGGTGGCGTAGTGGTTGTGCGCAGAACTGTGGCCCACAGGATTGGAGGTTCAAATCCAGCAACAAGGCTGGATCTTCTACTCTCACCACCAGAGGGCAGTGATGCCCCCAAAATAAAACAAAAAAAAGTGCAAGCAAAATATACCATGTTACAAAATGAATGTGATAAAGCTAAACAGATTCTAAATACAATCTGTCTTTCTCCATGACCTATGATCTTTATCCCCAATATATAATGATGAAATTGATTATTATATGTATAAATGGATGTATAAAATGCTTTATTGCCTACCAGTGATTTTGTAAATCAGTAGATTTTAGCTTTCAATCTATAGCATCCAAATACAGCACTATTGCGAGCACTATTGTCATTGTTAGATGTCATCAAGTCTGCTCTGATCCATGAAAAATCTAAACCAAATGGGAGAAAACCACACATAATTCTGTGGCATCTTCACTATAACTCCTATCCCTGAAGCTATTGCTGGTGCCCCTGGGGCCAATGTATCTCACTGAGGGTCTTCAGTTCCTTCATTTTACCTCTACTTTACCAAATATCATGTCCTGACTCCCCTTGGGATTAGTTTCTCCAGAAAATATGTCCAAAGTATGTAATATAAAGTCTTCCCTTATTTGTCTCTAAGGAGTACTCTGGCCCCATTTCTTCCAATAAATAATACCTTGCCTTTTAGCAACTTTCAATATTTTATTTTGACAAAATAACTTGAATGCCTCAATTCTTCTGATGTCTCTCTTATTTAATGTCCACCTTTCACCTGCATATGAGGCAATGGAGAATGCCATGATGTGGTAGTTATATAATCAGTTGTCAATTTGAGAGCATTCAGAGTGAGGAGGTGGAGTTTAGTCTGTCAATCCAGGCGCATCTAGATGATGACCTCATTTAGAAGTGCAAAGGAGATAAATAGCTCATTGGGGGTGGGAAATATACTCACTCCCTGTGAGACATGATTGACAACAAGCCTGATGGAGTTGAACTGATGCAGAAATTGGCATGGCATTTTTGAAAGCATCTTTTTAATATTTTAAGCCATTTATATTTTTGAATTCTGTTTGTAACTTATGGTAGCATGCACTATTTATAAACTGACAGTTTTTATATGAACTTGAACCTGAATGAAAGTGTAAGAGTGAAGGCAAAACTGCCATTGAGATAACAGCCTGGCAATACCTCCTTGGAGATGTGGTCTTTGTATAAGAAAGACACTGGGAATGCCCTCTCTTTCTTGTCTTTTACCTTCATCTTCTTTGGGATTTAATGGCTACCTCCAAGGGTAACAATCTGGGAACATGGTTGTGTCTGCAATGTTTCCACTTCTCTTGGACACACATGCATTTTCCCTCACTCTCCTGTCATCTTCCTGTTTCACTTTTCTATGTCATAGACCTGCAGCTACTTGAATCTGGAGAGGGGTCCAGCTACCATTGGACCCATGAACGTCAGTTGAATCAGGCTGGGCTGCCTTCTTAGTATAAAATCACTTCTTGAAATAAAGTTTGTTCTTTGTGCTTGTGAGCACCACTCCTTTTGTTTCTTTAGACAACCCAGTCTAACTGGCAAAGAACCTACAAATGTGAAAGTTATTGTCTGTAATAGATGCTACTAAATTTGTGATTAAGGTGGAATTTAAAAATAATTGAAATATATATATTTTGGGGAGCATAATTGAATATATTTTTAAGTTTGTTCAATAGTTTTATTCATTACTTCCATTTTACCAAGAAATTCTAAATGTCCTTTTTGCATAACCACTTTTCATTTAATACTGTCACAAGTGTTAGATATTTTAGTATATAACGTATCTTCCTCTTATTGTAGCATATGAATTTAAATATCTATAAATAGAAGAATATAGCAAGTTGTAATATATGAACTTAAATATTTTCCCACTAGACTATGATCTTAGGAGTGCTCATTATGCATTGGACTGGTGATTATGCAAAGTCAGTCCTTCAAAGCTGCCAGTTGCTCCAGAAGAAGGATGGAGCTTTCTACTCCTGCAAAATGTCACAGCATTGGATACTCACAGGGGAGTTCTACTCTGTCCTATAGGCTTATTATGGATTATGACTCTTTAGTGTAAATGCTTAAATTATAATCCCCGATTAAATATTAATCCTAATAATAAATAATCAAACATGTGTGGTGATTGCAGAGGCATGGTAGCCACATTCCTTGCTTTTAGCTCTTGCTTCTTGAACTTACCAGTTTCATAATCTTTGTCAACAACTTATTGATCTCACTTTTAAATTGGCAATAATTGCAAGCACATCATTAATAAAAATTACTATTTCATAATTCTGTAGTAGTTACATAATTTCTTGTCAACTTGATAGAGTGAAGAGGTGGACGTTAGCCTGTCATTCAGATCACAGCCTGATGATGCCTTCTCGTGGGTGCGGTCTTTTTCTGAGGATTTTGGGAACTTCCTCTTTTTCTCCTGGGAGGGAGGGCACACACACACTCTTTGCTTTTTTCTTCCTGTGGATAAGCCATATGGAGTCATACAGACACCTGAGCAATCCATATGGCAGGGGCTTCCAGCAGCCCTGGGGAGTTTCCACCAGCATTGAAGTCTCACACCTTTTCACTCATTGGTCTGTGACCATCCTGCATTCCACATCATTGCGTGTGCTGCATGAGCTTGAAGAGTGGTTTGCATTCTAAAATCGGACTATGGACTACCTTCAGACTTATGGACTTGATCTGGACTTGGCTGAGGCGTTTCCTCAATACAAAATTCCAATTCAGTATGCTCTCTCATACACATTTATGAGTGTCTGGATTTATTTCTCTAGTCTACCTGGTCTGCTACAGTATTTTAGGAATCAAATGAATTGGGAACAGATCACGTTACTATTAATTTTATAGGCCAATTTGGCTGATGATTTGAAACCATTTTTTTTCTTTCTTTCTTTCTTTCTTTCTTTCTTTCTTTCTTTCTTTCTTTCTTTCTTTCTTTCTTTCTTTCTTTCTTTTTAGGCATCACTGCCCTCTGGTGGGAGTGGGAGGCCCAGCCTTGCTCCTGTAGAGCTGCTGCTGGATTTGAACCGCCAAGCCAGTGGGCCGCAATCCTGCCACCAGGGCTCAGCCTTATTTGAAACCATTTTCAATTGAATTTTGAGGTAAGAGCAAAAAATGTATTGAATAAAGAAAAGAACACTAATTTTAAAATAGTAATAATGAAAAGTGTGATTTTTATAAATTTAAATATAGATTCATTGATAAAAATGGACATAATTTTAAAAATTGACATGACTTAGAATAATGTATTTGTAACTTTTCTTATTTATACTTAAGTATAAAGCATAATAGAGTGATTATGTACAATTGTTTATAAAAAATTATGTTTAATGTAAAGAATTCTGTCAATTCCACTTATATTTACATATATCACAATTATCTTATTGATATCAAAATTGAAGCTGCACACTTTCTGACTAGGAAAAGATTAGAATTATAGGGTTTACAATTAATTTATCACTTAAAATTTAAAATAAATCCAAAAAGTATGTAGTCATTTTGTGATGTTATGAAAAATTTGAAACCCCATAGTAGACATCTAGGATGACCTCTTTCTTTGAATGACATCTTAGCATTTCAAGTAAAATGAAGGTGAATTCTGTCTTCACAACCAACGGACAAAATATTTTGTATCAAGTGAAAGAGAGAAAATCACCTTAATTTATTCCTGCTCAAGGTTAAATTTGAAAAGTCAGTTCTCTAAGGCGTTAAACTGAGGTCAATTTAATTTTATGTATAAAGTTGAATGGAAATATTATACAAAACCTAGAAATAATCTAAATTTATTATGAAATCAGAGCAGCCTCCCATTCTCCCCTATTAAAGGATGTCCTAGAGATACACGGGAAAGGCTCTGCTTGATGTTGACATTTTGGAATGATGAATACAAACCTCAGAATGATTTCTAGAAGGAGTAATTTTAAAATTCTGGAAGAATTCTAAGTGCAATCTTCCTAAGCCTGGGAGAAATTATTATCATTCAATATTAGTAGAGCCTGTTCTATTGAATATGTCTGGCTTAAAGAATTTAGGGTATAGAAAATTCCTTGACTCTGAGTTACTGATTTTCCCTGTTTCCTTTAATGTGTTTGTGAACAAATTATACATATCCCAAGATGGACAGAAAGCTTACACTAAGAATGCAACTCTGGGTTGACTAAGAAGCAAATCCAGATACACTCATATGTGTATAAGAAAAAGCTTTATATAAAAGTAATCAAAAATTGAGAAAATAGCCTAGTTCAGATCAAATCTATAAGTTCAGTATTAGTCCATATGTCTGATACAGACTCATGAAATGCATGTAATGATGCCCAAGGCAGAAAGGTCATATGCTAGTGGGTGGAAGGTATTGTGGATCAAGTGGTAGTGTCTCCTTTTAACATGGGAAGGGGGTCTCCAAGTGGTTCCTTTAGCTCCAGGACTCTAGTTTAGCTCCATGTACTTTCTCAACAGGGAATGAGTGTGTGTCCCACCACCAGTGTTATTTATCTTCTTTGTGTTTCCAAATGAGGTCATAAAGCTGTGACATGATTGATAGACTAACCTCCATTCCTTTTCTCTTAAGTATCAAATTGACAACAGATTATATAACCACCACAAATACATATTAACTCAAAAGTATAATCTATTGCAAACAAAATTTCCCTCAATTTATGGACTTTTAGGCTCTATAATTAGTGAAAAGTGGAAATCAATAGAATATTTTGAACAGAGTAAGTCTCTGACTTCAGTATTCACATTAATCATTAATAACTTTATCTGTTATGTGCAATGTAGTAGGAGTCCTGATAGTGTATTGGGTTATTTGTTTGGCTGCAAAAGGGAAGGTCAGCAGTTTGAAACCACTAGCACTCTGAAAAAAAATGATGAGACTTTCTAATACTGTAAAATATTTTACTCTTCCAACTGTTCCTGTGTTTGATTTCTTTATTTTATCCACTATGTCAATCTATCTCATTGAAGGTCTTTTTTGTATGTGACCCTCTATCTTATCAATCTTGGTTTTCTTTTTCAGGGCTTTGCATTTCCTAATACCATATCAAAATAAGGCAAGGTGTCATTGCAGCATAAGACAAGTGGAATATACTTTATACTCAAAATCCATTTTTCATAGAAGGCACTGACTCCTTCCAAGATTATTTTTGCTTTGTTCACTGTTCTATTCTGGGTAGACTAGAGAAACAAATTTGTAAACATGCATATGTGTATAAGATTTTATTGCTTCTGAGCTAGATGGCCACTTGTTTACCTTCAAGCTTTTAAGACCCCAGATGCTATATCTTTTGATAGTCGGGCACCATCAGCTTTCTTCACCACAATTGTTTATGCACACCTTTTTCTTCAGCAACCATATCAGGAAGGCGGGCATGCAATGATATGATTTTGTTCTTTGTGCCTGATCACTGTTTCCATTAATACCTTGTGGTCACAGAGGCTACTGTGCTTCTTCCATGTGGGCTTTGTTGCTTATGACCTATATGGCTGCTTGTTTATTTTCAAGCTTTTAAGACTCCAGACACTATATCTTTGATAGCCAGGCACTATCAGCTTTCTTAACAACATTTGCTTGTGCACACATTGAAGAAGCACACCAGTATGTGGGACCATGAGGCATCAAAGAGATCAGGTATCAGGCAAAAAGAACTAGAAACTATATCATTATAAATGAGGGGCCTACAGATTGGGGACTTTAAGTTCAACTACAGGTGAAATGATATCATCTTATAGAGGGGTCATATGGAAGATACAGGCCAGTCAGGGTTCAGTATATCAACAATGAAATATACAACTTTCCTCTAGTTCTAAAATGCTTCCTCCAGCCCACTATCATGACCTTAATTCTACCTTACAAATCCTGTTGGAGAAGAGGATGTACACTGGTACAGATAAGAACAGAAAACTTGGGGAATCCAGGACAGATGATCTGTTTGGGACTAGTGGGGAGAGTGATGAAACCAGGAGGATGGTGGGAGGTTGTAGCAGAAATGGGGAACTGAGTATAAGGATCTATGTACAACCTCCTCCCTAGGGTATGGACAATGGGGAAGTGGGCAAAGGGATACATCGTACAGCATTCAAAAAGCAAAATTATAATAGTTTATAACTTATCAAGGGTTCATGAGGGAGAGGAGAGTGGGGAGGGGGTGAAGAAAGGAGGAGCCAATATCATGGGCTTAAGTGGAAGTTAGATGTTTTGAGAATGATGATGGCATCATCAAAAGTACATGTGCTTTGCATACAATGGATGCATGGATGGATTGTGCTAAGAGTTGTGTGAGCCCCCCAATAAAATGATATATATATATATATATATATATATATATGCAACTTTACATTAAGAAAAGATCCCAACCCAGCCAATCCAAGGTCATAAGTCCAATATTAGGCTATATATCTGATACCAATCTATAAAGTCCTTTTCACACTCACAAAACACATGCAGTGATGCCAAATGTAGAATGATCACAAGTCAGTGGGTAGAAAGTCTTTGGATCCAGTGATGTTGTAAGCATCACAGCTCTTCCGGGGTATCTCTGTGGCTTCTCTGGCTCCCAGGGCATCTCAATGCTGGCAAGAATCTCCAGGTGGCTTCTCTATTATCGGTGTAGGTCCATGTGGCTTCTCCTCAGGGATGTCTTGCAAGGAGTCAGCCTTTCAGTCAAATGTCTTCAAGGAAGTACATGAGTGTCTCCTGCTTTCAAAAAGAAAGTACCAGATTTTCCAGAATTCTCAGAGGAGAAGGCCTTGCCCACACAAATCTCATTGGCTACCCCCAGATTGAAAGACTAGACTTCACCCATACAATCTTAATCCAAATTAGGTGATTGCCACACTCACCAACTATTTAGTTATCACCCCACCATGTTAACTTGGTGTATACAACATTGACATAATTATTGACCTTCTAAACTTACTTAACCCCTTAATTACTTTTCCATTTTGCAAGATTATTTTCCCTTCTATTTCTTTCTAGAGTGTGTCTATAACAAATATTGTTTTTTAAAGATGTTTTAGTATACACTATTATATTCACTGTCTAAAAATATAAATTAAAAACAATTTTGCCTGTGTACATTTTACAGTACTATTTACTTCTCTAATAGTATTCTTTAGAATTCTGATTCATGAAAAAAAAATTTTTCAGCAAGAGTCATGGAAGTCAGTCAAAATCTTTTATCAAGTACATACATGAAGGGAGCAATTGCATGCTAAAAAATGACAAACTCACTGCCGTAGAGTTAGTGTTGACTATAGTGACCCCCTATAGTTTTCTGAGACTATAACTTTTTGCAGAAGTAGATGGTGGTTTTAAACTGATAACCATATGTATCACAGTCCAATGCATAATTACTACACCACTAGCACTCCAGTTATAGGCCAGACATTTGCAATTAATAATTAAAGCAACAATCTTTGTCCAAATGTTGTGAATCTGAATCAATTTTAAGAATAGAGAAAGTGCTTGTTTTGTCAAATTTTATACAGGATGTGGTAGCTTTTGTCGATTTGAGATTAAGGTTGAAGGGGTGGAGTTCAACCTGTCAAGCAGGTTGCAGCTTATTGACTTCTTTGCAGGTTCTGAGGAGATACATTATAACAGGTATCTGCAGCGAGACATTCCCATTGACAAGACACATGGAGCTACACCAGTGCTCTAAAGCCAGGGAAGCCACACGGAGACGCCTGCCACTGTTGAGATGCTTCCAGCACCATGGGATTCACAAGACCTTCCACCTTCCATACAATTACTGTCATAATTGTATGCATTTCGTGAGTCTGAGGAGGATTTTACAGATTGGTATTGGGCATATGGGCTAATTTTGAACTTATGGACTTGATCTGCATTGAATTGGCATGTTTTATCAATATTCTATTGGTTTTACATATAAAGCTGTTTCATATACACATATGTATCTCTCTGAATTTCTTTCTCTAGTATGACCAGACTAACACACAAGAAATTACAGAAAACCTTTTTTGATTGCATGTCTTCTGACTTGAGTAACTACATCAATTTTTCCTTTTATTGTGATATGAAGAACAAGAAGGAAGAATGAACATGATAATTTGTCATTGAGTCACCTTGGAAAAGTCAGGATTCTAAGTGGTTTGACAGTTTTTTTTTTTAGCTTACACACAATGTGATCTACCACAAGGCAATTAATACCATTGTGAGTGACCAATCAGAAATAATAATAAAAGGTTGGAATGTCTCCCTCTTACTCAAATCATAACCCTGATAAAATTGAAAAAAGTTTCTTTAAGGATATGGTCAACTTATGGCATAAGTGTGCATTGCAAAATGTTTTTTTTCCTGGATCTAGATGGATCATATCAGCTCCTTGGACCAATAGCCTGCCTATTCTTTATCTGTCCCATGATCCATCCAAACTGCCACCTATGGATTTATTAGACTCTTCAGTCATAAACCATCTTGCTGATCTTGGGGTCCATTTGTCTCTCTAGCA
The DNA here is from genome assembly GCA_004026705.1 of Nesogale talazaci. Lineage (NCBI taxonomy): Eukaryota > Metazoa > Chordata > Mammalia > Afrosoricida > Tenrecidae > Nesogale > Nesogale talazaci. The sequence goes on from PVJH01005152.1 coordinate 51,873, forward strand.
AACAATCTATGATGTTTCTGCTGATTTTGGATTCAACAGCCATTGACGTTTCATCAGTCAGAAAAAAATCTCCATCTTAATCTCTGAACCATGGACTTGAAACTAGACTGATTTTCCCACTTCCACAACTATGTGAGCCATTGTGTGCATGTGTGTGTGTGTGTGTGTGTGTGTGTGTGAGAGAGAGAGAGAGAGAGAGAGAGAGAGAGAGAGAGAGAGAGAGACTGGTTTTGCTTCTCGAGAGAACCCAGTCTAACACAGTAAGTTTGAGTATAATATTAGGTTCTACTCATTCATTCAGTTATTGGATATTTGTTAAGTAGCTATTTTGCCTAAATTTGTTGTTGCCATTTTTGTTCATATTGATTTAGCTACTACAATCTCCAATGTAGTTCAGAAAAGAAAATTTGATTATGAATATAATTATAGGCATAATCTATTTTATCATATTATATTCATTTGATTGAATATGATCAAGTAGGACTAAATAGTTTTATAGAAGATAATATTTGCAGAGTAACTGCAGTGATCAATGCTCAAGGAATATGGAAGTATCACCAAAACAGCTTAACTAGTAGTAGGAAAATTAGACATATGTGAGCATTCAGAGAGAGCGAGATGGTGATGAATTGCCTCATATAATATTGAAACATCAAATAAGTGAAAACTCAGAATCAACTATTTGATTCAGCAATGTGGAGGTATTGAGATCTTTAAGGAAACAGTTCTGACGTAGAAGTGGAAATGAAAGTTATACTTTAAAGGGACAAAATACGAATTAAAGATGATAGCCAATTTATATCACATAAAATATAAGAATTTGAAATAGTGTATGAAGGGGTACCCAAATAAAACATTAATTGCCCTGGGAGGAGAGAAACATTCATAGTATGCATTTTTCCTGGTAGGTGAACATCAAACAACTTACTCTGAGTAAGTGCACCCAGCAGCATCTCTGGGAAAGGTTCTATCTGTTCACAGTGAAGTTTTTCATAAAAGCAGTTTCACCCAAACTTCATTTTTTGTGATGTCTGATTTAAGAGAATAATGTGGGTGTGAAATTTTGTTTCCTGTTTGTGGAAAATGTCACAGAAATTGGTGTGATACTTAACAGATTACAAGGATAGCATTATTGGTAAAATTTAAGAGAACAAGTGGTTTTCTCATTTTAAATAACGTGACATACTGACTAATGACAAACCTCATTCTGTAATTCCATCAATTTCCTGAAGAGATGAAAATGTTGACTCATAGTACATTTGAAATTTATCCCACCAGGAAAGATTGCTAGCCAAACTTTATATTTAGAGATCCTGAAAGAATTCTATAACAGTGTGCAACAAAAAAGGCCTGACTTGTGGCAGATGGGGTGTGGCAGATACCCGCCCAGTATCACCATTCCCACCATTAGCCCTGAGGGATCATCTATTCGAAATTCCCCATGATTCCGATTCCAGTGTACATTCTCTGGTCTAGCTAGATTTGTCTGGTAGAACTGGGATCATGATAGTGTGTGGGAGGAAGCATTTGACAGCTAGAGGAAAAGTGCATATTTCATTGTTACTACACTGTACCTTAACTGGCTCACCTCCTCCCTGCAACCCCTCTGTTAGGGGATGTCGCTTCACCTATTGATGTGCTTTGGGTCCCCAATCTGTATTTCTCCTAGTTATAATGATATAATTTTAGTTATTTGATGCCTGACACTGGATCCCTTCAACAGCTCGTGGTCAGGCTGGTGTATTTCTTTTGTGTGAGAGAAGTTCGATAGGGATTGTTCAAGACTAATGTAATGGAGAGAAAATACTGAGACCCAAATGGAGGCTGAGCATGAAAATGGGACAAAAGGAAAGTAAAAGGAAATAGAGGAAAGGACTGGGGGATAAAGGGCATTTATAGAGGTTCAAATACAGGCATGTACATAGGTGCATATATTTATATGTGATGATGAGGAAATTGATCAATGACCTAGGGCTATAGTGTTTATGCATTGGTGCTACCATAAAGGTCAGCAGTTCAAAACCATCAGTTAATCCTTGAAAGAAGATGAGGCTCGACGCACTGTGGCACTAGGTCATGTCTAAAACTCACAGACAATGAAACAAAAGATTCTGCAACCACTCAAAAATTATACACCACACTCATCAATAGATTTCACCAAGAGTTCAAGGAGAACTCACATATTGGGGTGGGAGGCAATTGCAATGACAAATCAGATGAAGAACTAATTGCTAAAGTTTATAGATGACATTCACACCTCAAATATAAAAAGACAGGCACTAATTGAAAATAAATTGTCCGAAGACACAAATGGGAATTTTAAAAATGTGAACATCTAGGGTTCACAAAACTTGAAAAAATGCTGTGACCCTTGGTCATTAGCATGATGTATTTTTTTTTTTAAAAAAGGGGGAAAGGAGAAAAACAAACAAACAAGGTATTTGCTCATCCTATCTTTAATTGCAAAGTTTTCTTTTTCTAGTAAAGGCAAGAAGAGACTTGAACCCTCAGGCATTTCTGATGGACTACAAAATGATACAACCACAGGGTAAAATGCTATGATGCTTCCTTAGAAAGTTTAGCTATAAAACCATGATTCAGCATTCCTATTGTTACGGGGAACATGTCCTAGAAAAATAAGAATCATGACACTGAAAAATAGGTGAATCAATATTGATCATAGAATTATTCATAATAGCAAAAAGACAGAGTGTCCTTTGGTCTTAGAGACAATTTTTGAGAGTTTTTCTTTGGAAAAAATCTATCAAGAATACCTTTTGGAAATTCCCCAAAGCTTAATCAAACTATAATAGTTAAGATTTTGTGCCAAGTTGACTATGCTAAGATTTTCAGTTACATGCCAGTTAAGACCTAACAACTCCCGTGATGAGATTTAACAGAATCAAATCCCCTCTATAGTGAAAACTGCTATGAATTGTCACAGCAAAGCCATGACTGCCAGAGGATCAGGCAGGATTCAGAAGAGGATGTGGAAAAAGAGATTATCATTGCTGATGTCAGATGAATAGTGGCTCAAAGCAGAGAATTCCAAACAGATTATTTACTTGTGTTTTATTGATCTTTGCCAAGACATTCAACTGTGCAAACCATGATACACTAAGGTTACTTTAGGGAAGAAAATGGTGGCATCTACGGAACATTTCATTGTGCTTATGTAGCATTTCAACATGGAACAAGGGGCAGTTGTGGGAATATAACAAGGGGATACTACATGATTTAAGAAAGGGGGTGCATCACGGGTGTATCCTCTTATCATACTTAGTCAATATACATGCTGAGCAAGTCATCAGAGAAGATGGCTCATGAAGAAGTATGTGACATCAGAATTAAAGAAGACTCACTAAAGACGACAGAACCTTCTTTGCTGAAAGTGAGGAAGAATTAAAGCACTTGGTGATGAAGATCAAGAATTGCAGCAGAAGTGAGAGTGTTCCATTCTGTTGTACATAAGGTCCCAATAGGTTAGAACCAATGCACTGGCATCTAAGAACAGAATGAGTTGACCATTAGCTTTTAGAAACTTAGGGTAAGATTCAACATCCCTAGTTCAAAAGCCTGATCTAATTAATTGAAAGGGAATTTCCTCAGTGGTCTATTTTTCTTCCACTAGAAGTTGCAAACAGCTTGTGTTCTCCTTAGCAGATCTAAGCTTTGGGTCTGGATGCAGTTCTCTGGGCTTGAACCAGCAGTCAGATGAATCGCCTGCCACCCTAGTGTTTATCATCAGCCTGACATATTGCCTCCCAAACTTTGCTTCACTTGCCTCTTCATCCAGAAGCCTGTTGTCTGACACGCTGATATTTAGTTTATCGGCCTCTGCAAATATTCCCGTCCAGAGAAGACTCCATCCGGACATCTGACCCATGGGTAGACTTGGAACTTTGAAGGATTATCTGTGAGTCATTTCCTCAGGACACATCTGAAGAAATAGCATAGGCTCCATCTCTCCCTCATCCAGCTTCAGTAAAGAGAAGAAGCGCCAACTCCACACAGGTCTGTGGCCAACAGGCACATGGGAAAATCCATTTGTGCTTCCCTTTTCTCTTTCTCCTTTACCTGGTTTTGAACCATTCTTTACAGATCACAGGAATGCTCAGTTCAGTGTGATAAACCATTGTAACGGTTACATATAACTCATAAAGTAAAGTCATGATTATGGGGCTTTATTAGGGAACTTAGCAGGTTACCACAACTTTGTGGAAGGTCTTAAAAATTGATATATTCCTGCAACAAATTACCTCTCTTCTACCAGATTGAATTCACTCCTACCCAGCCAGTATCGATATATTTTTTGAACAAAGTATCCGAACAATGATACTTAGGCTTAACTAAGGGAAGATGATGACTACAAAACCCAAGGTTCCAACATTGCTAACCCATTTGTTCCTTTCACAAGCTGGCTGAAGAGACATTATCCCCAGAATGATTTCTATTCATTGCTGACAGTTGAAGAAATTCACCTCAGGAATTCATTTTTCGTCCATTTTTAACCTTCTCATTATTTCTCTATCTTGCCCTCAGGATAATAATGAGCCCCAAACTTACATAATTGTCTGATAAGAGCAGTACAAATATGAACTGTGTGCTCAGGAAAGAAATCTCATAAAGTGTCCAGTAAAATTGAACATAATAATCAAGTTTTATTTTTTTTGTTCCTTCAAAGCTATTTCAGAATATTCTCCAAAGCATCTATATAGATTTCTTCTTTAAAAAAAAACCCTTAATTTTACTTACATATGTGCATGGCAGATCCATTAAAAAAAGCAGACTTTAGTTAGATATAGTCTACTTGCTGTGAAAGTCAGTGAAAGTGGCTCAGCAGTGGAGAAGGTGGCAGTGTGGTCTAGACATGGGCTGGGTGGTCTTCCTGAGGAAGGTGACAGAGCCCCGGGGGCTTCCTTCTTCTGTGTTGGCTGTTACAGTGCGAAACTAACGGGGCAGTTCTGCCCTGCCCCACGGAGTCACTCTGCGTCTGCAGGGATTCCATAGCGGTGAGTTTGTTTGCTTTGTATTGCTGCTTTCATTTGCTCTGGTAAATATTTATAGTGTTCAGAACCCTGTGTTTAGCTACAATGAACTTGATGGCAGGGAATTTTTATGTATTTATTTATTCTTATCAGGAGATGCTTGGTGGCAGAATGGTCAACCGTTCCACGGTTAACAAAAGTTCCACAATTAAACTTCACTCCTCGAGCTTTAGAACCAAGAGGCAGCAATCTGCCTTGGAGACTTGGACCTTCCATCCTGGTCAATCCATTGGAGCAGTGCTTTTTAAAAAGAGTCATATGGTTTGTAATTGACTCTGCAACTATGGTCTCTGTCTTCTTCCCCTTTTTTATTCTTCTTCTTTAAACCAGTACTCTTAGATGAAACAACTGTACTTTTTCATCTTTCTTATTTATTAAAATTGTGAATCACTCAATTTTCTGTATATTTTTTGTGGAAAATATATTATCTGTTTTGGCATTGTTAGAACATTGTGCTATACACACTCAAGACAGGTGGAGGTCTGAGTCTTCCTCCTTCATCTGTGTTTCAAACGATGGTAAGTAAACATCATCTCTGTTGCTGCTGATATAGCTTGCTTAGGTCCCTTGTCTGGTTCCCACCTAAAAGCACATATGTTGTCCCATCTAGCCTACCTCTTTCAGACATTTGACTTGACTTTCAGACATTTCAGACATTTCCTTCCACCCTCTGTATTTGCCCTGTTCACACTCACCCTCGTTGCCTCCTATGGATTTTATTTATTTATTTTTAATTAGGTACTTTCTTTGGGGGCTCTTACTGTTCTTATCACAATCCATGCATTCATCCAGTGTGTCAAGCACATTTGTATATATGTGGCCATCATCATTTCCAAAGCATTTTCTTTCTACTTGAGTCTTTGATATCAGCTCATTTCTCCCTCCCTCCCCATCCTTCCCTGATGAACACTTGGTCAATTATTATTACTATTTTATCTTTCATCTTCATCTGTTTACCTTTACTCACTTTTCTGTGGTTTGTTTGTCCCCCTGGGTGTGGGCTATATATTGATCCTTGTAATCAATTCCCCCTTTCTCCCTCTACCTTCTCTTCTCCTCCTGACACCTATATTTTTATAATTGCTCCTGAGGGATTTATCTGTCCTGGATTCCTGAGTGTGAGCTCTTATCAGTAGCAATGTGCATCTTCTGATGTGGTCAGATTTGTAAGGTAGAATTGAGGTCATAAGAGTAGAGGATAGCAAGCATTAAAGAACTAGAAGAAAGATATATGTTTCATCAGTGCTATACTGTACCCTATCTGGTTCATCTGTCTCTTATGAACCTTCTATAAGGGGATGTCCAGTTGCTTTTTGGGTCTCCACTCCACACCATCTATCCCCATTCACATTGATATGATTTTGTTATGGTTTTAAGATCCCTAACACCCAATTTCGTTGAAACCTCATGTTCAAACAGGATGGGGTGCTTCTTCTATGAGCATTTTTGTTTGTTTGTTTTGCCTCTCAGCTAGTTGCTTGTGTATCTTCAAGCCTTTAAGGTCTCAGATCCTATATCTTTTGATAGCAAGGCACCATCACCTTTCTTCACATTTGCCTATGCACCCATTTTGTCTTCGGTGATCGTGTCATGAAGGTGAGCAACACGGAATGCCCAGTTAATAGAACAAAGTGTTCTTGTGTGGACGGAGTACTTGAGTTGAGTCCCCATGTTATCTGCTACCTTAACACTTACCATAAAATATAAGTACTCAGATCTATTTCCTTATCATTATATATAAATATATTTACATATATGCATGTCTGTATTTAGATCTCCATAAGTGACCTTTGTCTCCTAGTCCTGTCCTCGATTCCTTTCACTTTCCTCTTGTACCACTATCATGCTCAGCCTTCATTCGGATTTCAGTAATTCTTCACGGTTACAGTGTCCTTGATTAAGCCCCACTAGGCATCCTATGCCCTTCGTTCCATCAATTTTAGTTCATGTACTTCCTTGTCCCTGCATTGTTTGACCAACCATTTCCTTTCTCTCATCTCCTTTTCTCCCGTGTCCCCCATTGTTTTCTTTTCAGGATTGTTTATCCCACCTATTTTATCTAGATAGATATGCAGAGACATTAATAAGCCCCAAACAAGGCATTTCCCAACAAACCATTAAAGGAAGACCAAGCCAACAGACATACTAAAAGAAGAAACAATAATAACCGCAAAAATAAGAAAGTCAATGACAAAATAAAAAGCCTATAAATTGTTCCAGGTCTGTGTTTTGACCTTTGGGAGTGTTTTCCATTCGAGTCTGAAGGTCTGTCACACTCTGGTCCCAAAGTCTAGTTTTGGTATTCCTCAGGGACTTCATTGCTTTGCTCCCCTTGCTGCTCGGTTCCATGCCTTTAGTGTTTTGCCTCAGTGTGATGGTGTCAGATCAGGCACGATTCTCACACTGAGTCTCCAGTGTTGTCCCCAGTTCAGCGAGGGACCTCGTGTCTCATGGTGAGGCCAGTCCTATGGTCCTCTCTGTGCAGTGTCTGCTCTTATTGTCCTCGGGGCTTGGTGGGCCAGGATGTGTTCCACTCACTCTCCTTCCCTCTACATTTCCCCTGTGTGCTCTGATCAGATTTGACCCTCTCTCCAAGCTGGAGCTTCATTGTTGTCCTCTAAAGTGCATTCTTCTGGGGATGGGGGTCCATATTGTTGGGGTAGGGGCTAACCCCACAAACCCATCTATTGGTTCCTACTATATGCTCGTGTGTTGTATCCACATATTGGTACATTGCACTGAAGCCTGAACTCTCTCTTCTTGTCTTGTGAAGAAATCAACGATACCCAAGTATTACAGCCCTGCTTCCCCCAATTCCTGCTTTCCCTTCTCCCCCCCACTTTAGTTAACTGCTATATGTACCCCCAGATTGGGATCTTCCGACACCTCCTATTCTTTTCTACTGCCCACCACAACCTCCACAACTATCTCCTCTGCTCCTCAATAGCTTGAGGGTGCACACCCCAGAGGAGGCCTGGCCTATCTGAGCATGACACAGAGTGGACTAGCAGAGTAGGACAGTGATGCCCGTGCATCTTTAACAGACATCCCATAGCTTTGATTCTGCCTCTGGTGCCCAGAATGGGGTAAGAAGTCAGAGATTAACACTACTACCTCCACCTTCTGTCTGACCATCCTGAACCAAGGTATGGGCAGTGGAGAGAGCTAGTGAGAGATGGACAGTATCTATAATACGTAGCAAAGGATGTTCAAAATGTTCCTTTCTTCAAAAGAGATTTATAAACTGCAACACATTTATGAATCATGGGCATATATTCAGCTGGAAATTGCTCTAATAGACACTATGTGGGACATAATTATATATTAAATGCACAGACATATATTTGAGATATATAGTTACTTTGAAAAACCAATCTTCAGTTAAATACAATTTTGAAGGAAAATTTCACACAGAGTTATGCAAACATGAATTGATAATGCACATTTTATTTGTAATAAGCTTTCTACATTTTTCTCTTTTATATGTTCCATATATAAAATTGTTACAGCTCATGCTTTGTCTCTTGTTGTTGTTAGGTGTCTTCTGGTTGGTTCTAACTCAGATGGCTTATTTGGTCTCCTAGTGATACAACTTTACATAAGACAATGGGGGCTTAACTTCACAATAGAAATACAGAACAACATATATTCCAACACTGAGAAAAAGGACAGCTTAACCTTATGCATAATAGAATGGGTGGAAAATTTGAAGTTTGGTTCTGGTTACCATTCACAGAAATAATACAAAGCAACTTGCTGAATCCAAATATATGAAAACTCTATATTAATTATGTGCAGTGACAAATCACCATTTTAATCAATTGTCCATCAGACTTCTCATTGTTTCAACTAATTTCTGGGAGTAAGCTAGCATTTTTAGGATCATACCTATTTCACACGTTGTCATAATTTTTAAATCTGTGAGACAGAGCTTTAGTAATCCCAATGAGATTTCCATGGAGGTTGTTTCTCTCAAAGAATAATATAGACATTAGAAAACAACTTCATATTGAAATTATTATGTGTAAGGAAATTTTTATGTGAATTACTTTTCAATATATACTGCAAACTGTCCAGAGTGTGTGAAATAGTATGCTCATTGAATTAAGTATTGACACCAATTTGCAGTGAGCAATATGCAAATCATTTAATAAGTGAGGGCTAACTTAGACATGAAGCATCTATGAGATAGATATTGTATATTTTCCACACTAGAGCTAGATATGTAATCCAATCAATAATTTCTGGGGCATATGATAATAATTTCACATTCTAAATAAGAAATCTATGGTTGCCTTAGTTATTCCAGGTCTTTGAGCAATTAATCTTTGTGGTATCATTCAAATTTAGCATTATATGAACCTGGAGTTTATTGTCATATATCCACATGCCCCTATTTATGAAATCTGGGTGGTTTTTGAGGGGAGTCCCCCATGAAATTATTTTGAAAGCAATAGTTTTGAAATGATTAATATATGTGTTCCCAAACACAAATGCATTATTTCAAGGCTATGAATCTATGTAAACTGAATAAAACTTATATTAAAGGTTACTGTTAGTACAATAATGATTGAGATCCTTCATATGGTGAAAAAATGTTTACATGCATTTTTTTATAGAAATCTAGATAGTATCTGAACGTCTCAAATAATAAAATAATAAGCATTAAGTCCAAAGTATGAAACTTATTTGCATATATCATCACAGAGTAGGATATTTATATTGATTAGACTTCATGTAACTTTTGGTTGTTTGTTTATGTAGAAAAATGGCTGTTTATATAGACTTTTACATAGATCTGATAGTTCATCACCAACATATTGTTGCAGGGAGAGGTAGTAACACTCCTGGTATATAACCTCCATTTCAAGGGCAATAATTTGGTGAGCTTAATTTTCTAGGATGCTGTTTTCTAGTCTATTTTCCTCCTGACACATAGTAGAATAAAAGAGAATAATTAATTAATTGGTCTTAGAAAACCATTTGTAAGTACACAGTTTATATCTAGATAATTTGACAGCAAAGCCCATTTTCCATAGAGTGAGAACAATTTTCTCTTCTACAACCTCAAATGATTTGACAGAGTGTGGCAGATGAACAATAGGACAGATCTGAAAATTATCCAATTTTTCTCTCCCTCATATGCAAACACTTGAGAAGCCTATTTAAAACATCCACCTAAGGACAGAAACAATATCAATTGAAATGAATGGGAACGTTGCGATCTTCCCTTCAAAAAGATTAAGAATCTGTCAGAAATATTTCTGATAGTTCTTCCTGGAATTGGTTTGCTTAGAATGCAATGCATTTCCTCATAGTAGAAAAAGAAGAGATGCACAGTCTGCATCATAAAGCTAGATAGCACATACAAAGGAAGCTTGGGCAATGCCACCATCTAGCTAATCTTATTATTACAAGGTCTCATAAAACAGCAAAAAACAAAGAATCTCGCTGAAATCAAGTAAATTCACAGTGACTCGATGGGACAGGATACAACTGCTCCCACTCAGGGACTAACTGGTGGATAAGAACTTCGGACCCCAATGCCTAACTACTATGCCACCAGGGCTCCCACAAAGTCTCATAGGTGGCACAAGTTGTTTGTATTTGTCTGCCATCATAAAGGTTGCTTCCATTTTCTTGCTTTCATCAAGATTACAGTCAAGAAAGCTCTCCAGAGTTCTATGCTGTAACACATGCAGTTAGAAGAGTGCAATTGGCTTGAGGGCAAAGCACTAACAATACCAACACATAAGTTTCTCCAAAAACTACTCACCAAGTTTTTCAGATCCTTCAGTAGCTCAGAAGAGGAGCATCCAGTGTGCAGGTAAACTCAGAGTCAGCCACCCATTGCTTGCCATGCAAAGTTGTGCCCTCTTGGGATGCAGGTGAGAATGGTGAGAGAAGGCAGCAGTCCACCTTGCACAAGCAGAATAGAAGGGCTTGTCATGGAACAACTGCCAACTGTGTGCTCATCACTCTTCTTCATCGACCTCAATATCCTGTTGAATCCAAGAAATTAATATGCCAGTATTAAAAGGGATGAACTGACTTCAGAAATAGCACACACAATGGGATAATTTGCCTTAACATCTTACTTAATCCTTCACCTTTTTCTGTAGGTATTATTATTGCTGATGAAGGTTAGAAACTGCAGGACATACCAGAGTCACTTAGTCAGCAGAATTAAATTCAGATTCTTCAGCCTGTGTTGTCAATATTATTTGAATGATGCCACTTTCTTCCCAAAGGACAGTATCCTACCTCATCCCTAAGTTTAATATCTGTATTTCTAGGGAATTAGGGTTGATAAAATAGTTCTGTTCTCCAAATGAGGGCCTCGGAATGATCTTCATTTTTTTTTATGTGATTTTGCACTGATAGTTTCCCAAATACTAAAACTCTCTGAGAAAACTCCCTTCCTTTTGATAGCCAATAGTTGGGATATGTAAAAATTGTCAAGTGAATTTTTAAGTTGTATTTTAAATTATATAACCTCAAAAAATCAAAGTGTGATTTTTCCAAAGATTTTTTTCATGCTTGGATTCACATTGAATGCCCATGGAAACTGAGATCAAGATATCAAAGCAAGTATTTTCCTGGGAAAATCTCTTGCAAAGGCACCTTTAAAGCATTCCAAAGCAAGGATGTTACTTGAGAGCTAACTGCCACCAGCCGGGGTATGTTTCAATGATCCCATATGTCTGTGAAATTTGGATATTGAATAAGGAAGACTAAAGAGGAACCAGTGAATTTAAACAATGGTGCTGATAAAGAATATGGAAAGTACCACGGACTGTCACAATAATTCTGCTTTGAAAGAAATGCAAGCAGAATGCTTCTGTGAGGTCAGGACGGTGAAATTACATGTTGGAGAGACCAGTCCCAGAAGAAGGACATCATGCTTGGGAAAGTGGAGAGACAGAAAAAAAGAGCAAGTTCTTTGATGAAGTGGACTGACCCAGAGGCTACAACAACAAGCTCGAAGGTAACAATGATAAGCCTAGTGTAGGACTGGAAGATGTTTTGCTGTGCTGTAAGCGAGACTGCTACGAGGCAGAACTAACTCAATGACACCTAACAAGCACCGACAACCTCAAAAATGATCATTATTCTTTTATTGCAAATAAGGAAACAAAAGCCTATATTAGCATGCCAAGGGCATGTAGAGTATAAAAGAGAGCTAGTTTTTAAAACCTGGTTGTCCGGGAGTTGGAGCACATGATCTCAGTCATGTACCATGCTAACCTTAGCTTAGTCTGTGACAGTTCCGTTTTTACAGATTCTGACATTGCTGAAAGGCTCCTCCTTAACCCACTAGTGCATGATCTGTCTGTGTGTATGTGTGTTACTCTGATAAAAAAGAGATCACACAGACCTCACAATGAGTTGCCAAAGTAACTTTATATATAGTTTGTCTTTCAAACATTTGCTTATAAATAATGTGAATACCTTTACATCTTGCCTCCATGCTTTTTTTCCAATATGGGCTAATGTGTCAACTCTTTAAAATTTCCACCAGCATCTCCCACTCATCACATAGCTCATGAGCGCGTTCATTTTGTATTAGTTTCCCTGATAAATTATGACACATTCTCACAAATGTGGTGCAACAATGGTCATTGTGTGCTCAACAATAACTTCATGATGTGAAGAAAGAATCACCACCTGCATCAACCTCAAGGAGATTCCTATGAGGCTGAAGACTTACATTTCTCCTTTCTCTGTTCCTCCTTAGGCACTTTCTTCTACTCTCAGTTTAACATTTTGCGGCAATGGCAACAAACACAATACTCTCAGGTATGCTATTTATTAGTCAAGTATCAGAATTAGGAATGCTCAGGAACTAGTCCTTTCATCGGGAAAGCTGCTTAGCTATGTCTCTGGGTACGGCTTCCTTCCATTGGGGTCCTCAACCTGGCTTCTGCCCAGCAAGTCGGAAAATTGATACGAAACTGCAGTCAGTGTATCATACAGTATTGGAGTCACAAAGAGAAAATTTCATAGTATTGTGCTAAGTGTTGTGACTAAAAATCAACAAAAGCTAACACAAAACACTGGCTCATATGCTTAGGAAGCTTTTTTTAAAAGTAGTTGTCATTGTTTAATATAGTCTCAATGTTTATTTGGTAGACCCCACAATAGTGTTCAGTAGCCAAGAACACTATTCAATGGAAGCATGAATCTGTATTTTGAAACACCTCAATTGATATTTTGTCAATTCTTGGGGCCTTGTTTCTCATCAATGCTATCAATGCAATTTGGATGACTTCCTTCACTTCCATCAGCTTTTATCTTTTTTGTTTAATTGAAAAATTTATAATCATATTATTGGGGGCTGGTACAAGTCTTATCACAATCCATCCATCCATCCATTGTGTCAAGCACATTTGTACATTTGTTGCCATCATATTCCCAATATATTTTCTTTCTACTTGAGCCCTCATTTTTCTCCTTCTCCCCTCACCTTTTGCCCCCCCATTAACCTTTGACAATTTATATATTATTACCATTTTTTCAAGTCTCATATTGTTCAATGTCTCCTTTCACCCACTGTTCTGTTGTCTGTCCTCCATGGAGGGAGAAATATGTAGATCATTGTGGTTAGTTACCCATTTCTCCCCCATCTTCCCCTTACCCTCCTGGGATCTCTCCTCTCACCATTGGTCCCGAGGGATCCATCTGTCCTCAATTTCTCATGTTTCCTGCTCTCATCTGTTCCAGTGTAGCCAGATTTAGTAGGCAGAATTAGAATCTTGACGGAGGATAGAGAGGGAAGGAAGAAAGCATTAAAGAAATAGAGGGGAAAAAAAAAGAAATAGAGGAAAGCTGTTTGTTTCATCAGTGGTACATTGCACCCTTCCTGGCTTGTCTCCTTTCTGCAACACTTCTGTAAAGGGATTTCCTGTTGCCTACAGATGGACTTTGGGTCTCCACTCTACATTCCCTTTTATTCACAGTGATATGCTTTTGTTGTTGTTGTTGTTCTTTGATGCCTAATGCCTGATCCTATCAAAAACTCATGGTCACACAGGCTGCTGTGCTTCTTCCCTGTGGGTTTTGTTGTTTATCAGATAGATGGCTGCATGTATATCTCTAAGCCTTTAAGACCCCAGACACTATGTCTTTTGATAGCCGGGCACCACCAACTTTCTTCTTAACTTTTGCTTATATATCCACTTTGTCTTCGATGATCATCTGAGGAAGGTGAGTATCATGGAATGTCAGATTAATAGAAAAAAATATTCTTGCACCGAGGGAATACTTGAATTGAGGCCCATTGTCCATCTGCTACCTTAATACTAAGCCTATATATGGACATATATTTATTTCATCATCTTGATATATAAATATTTACATATGCACATGTCTGTATTTACACCTCTATAAATGCCCTGAGCTCCTAGTTCTTTCTTCCATTTCCTTTTAAATTCCCCTTGCACCACTATCATGTTCAGCCTTCATTTGGGTTTCAGTAATTCCTCTCGGTTACATTGCCCCTGTTCAAGCCCTACCAGGCCTCCTACACTCTCCTCTCCATTGGTTTTGCATTATTTATTGTTCCCTTGTCCCAAGGTTTGTTAACTTCCACTTCCTCCCCGCCCCCTTCTTCCATGTCTCCATGGGTACCACTACTTTCTCCTGCTTCCTTTTTATCCTGCCTATCTTATCAAGATAGACCTGCAGAAATGATAATATGCACAAAGAATAAGACAGTGCAAAACAGTGCAACAAAAGAAAACAGAACAACAAAACAACTAAAAAAATAGAAAGCCTGTAAGTAGTTCAAGGTCTGTTTTATGACCTTTAGGAGTGTTTTCTGGTGAAGTTTGACAAGGTGCCACACCCTGGCACCAAATTCTATCTTTGATATTCCCTGGGGACTTCATTGCTCTGTTGCCCTTTGATAGTCTTACCTGCTCAGAATGCTTTGTATTCTAACCTGGGAATCATCAACACATAGTTGAATGACCCCTTTTCTTCACATCTCCACTTTAAATTAGAATATATTTGACTATCTCCATTCTTTTGAAGACTACCAAAAATATAGCTAGTTTAAGTTTTATGCAGTCTCTGAGAAGTTAATGTAATCGGATAATGAGCTTCAATCTTTTAAATCATCTATTTATCCATTTAAAATATTTGTTAGCACAAGGAATTATTGGGTCTAATGCTGGGTATAGACACAGTAACACAATAGGAGAAATTCAAACCTTAAATGATTTTTACATTACATTAAAGCAGGCAACAGTAAATGATATTGCGTCATATAGCATAATCTAACAGCAGCAAACATCATTGACACCCTGTCGTTTCAACTAACGTGGACCTGTTGGACAGGATACTCACTGTCCCTGTGGGTTTCTGGTGCTATAGCTCTTCAGTGAGTGGAAAGTCCCATCTTTCCTTTTAGAGTGGGCTGTGGTTTTGAACTACAGCTCCTGTGGAGAGCAGCATGACACACAATAATTACACCACTGGGCTCTTATAGAATAGTATTGTTAGTGATAAAACCTCAAGAGAAAGACATAAGGAAAATGATTGGAAGTATGAATGTGAGGAGAGTAGAAGGTTGCAAATTTATTAGAATTGATGAAGAATCGCCTATTTTTTTTTTAATCATCAGGAGGAGGTGAGAGCAAACCGAAGAAGGTACATGTTGAAGGTATATGTTGGTTTAACATAAAAATGGAAGAAGGAGGGAGGGGTGAGGGGGAAAGGGGAGGTCATTAAAAGTGAAATGATGACGGAGGGGGCAGGGCACTAATCCAACCACGGGGAGAGTACTGGTCTTATGGCTACAGAATCCGGAGTGGGCATGCAGATCCTATCATGATGCACCAAACCATGAGGACAGTGTGGTCACATGGAAGGATGCATGAAAAAGGAGAAGTACAAAGCTGGTCTCAACCAGAGCCAAACTGATCCCCTCCCTGGAAGTGGGAGTGGCGGAGAGCAGAACTGAACCTACAGGCTGGGAAGAGGGACCAGCATGCCACACCCACACAGGGGCAAGCTGGGAGGGAGGAAGAAAGAAAAAGACGTGGCCCCACATTGGAATACCAGGCCAGGAGGATGACGTCCCTGCTCATTGCTAATGGAACAGAGAAGGGAATAGGCTGCCGACAACAGGACATGCCATGTTGTCCTCCGAATGGAGCAAGCTGCAACAGAGGACATTTCTGGGGTCATATGGTGGGGAGGCAGTGGGGTCTGAACCCCATAAATTGGAGCCAACCAAGAAGGGAGCATACCAAATCAACAGCTGAGGCAAGGCAGAGCTACATTTTCCCAGACAAGGCCCCAGAGGGGCTCCGGGCTGGGAGGGACAGAACCTGGACAGTCTTGAAGGCCAGTGAACAGACCCAGGATATTTGTATGTTTCTTGTCTTTTTTTTAAGTGTTTTAATTTTTTTCCTATTTTTTCTTTTTTTTTCCTATTCTCATTTTATTTAAATCAGTTGGGGCTATATCATATCTGGTGTACCTGCCTAAGTAGGATAGACATGGGAGGTATGCACAAGGAGAGAGCAGTGGAACCAACTCTCCTGAGGAGACCTGGGAGGTGAGGGGGGTGAGTGAAGGGGGCAGTGAGCAGGCTGCACCATAGACAGGGGAACAGCTGGGGTGTTGCAATCAATAAAAAGGAGGAAATAGGGATCTTGAGCAGGTGGTGTTGAAGTAACAGTCTACTAGCTAAGAGGAGGTACCAAGAAAAGGAGATAAAGGGAAAGTGACAGTGTATCAGAAGTAAGGTAGAGGGAAACAAAGGAAGGACCAAGGAAGCAAAGCAATGGATAGAGGATAAACATAGCAGGGTACACTTGTAAATACACTAATTCACAAAAGCAGAGGTGTTGGCTTATGTATATATATATATTCATATGGCAATACTCTGAGGTAGGGGATGGATTTTGGGCCTCTGCTCACATCCTTCCTCAATACAAGAACACTTTGTTCTATCCAAAGGCAGTCTGAGGTGTTCACATAATCACCGATGGCAAACTGGTTGCATAAGCAAATGTGGTGAAGTAAGGGGATCGGGCCTGTCTACTAAAAGGTATAGTAGCATCTGGGGGTCTTAAAGACTTGAAGTTGCACAAGCTGCCATTCAGCAGTGAAGCAATAAGTTCACATGGAAGAAGCACACTGCTGCTGTGATCATGAGGAGTCATAGGGACTGGGTAGCAGACATCAGCAGACATATAACAACAAAAACATATTGTTGACAATGAGGGGGAGTGGAGCAGAGATCCAAAGCCCATCTGTAGACAGTGGAAAAAATCTCCTCACAGAGGGGCCACAGGGAAGGGAAGGCTCACCAGGCTGAAGTAAAACATCAATGAAGCACTCTATCTTCCTCTGGTTCCTTAAGGCTTCCTCACTTCCCACTACCTTCACCCCAGTGCTGCTGCTCAATTTAGAATAGACTGGAACATGTAAACAGGTATACATAAAAGAAGGGAGTTTATGATGCACAGAATCCAGGAAAGGGAGTGGGACTTGTGATACCAGAAGGGTAGGGGAAAGAGGGGAATCGATCGCAATGATCAACACATAGCCATACACCCTTCTGCAGGGCAAAGAGAGACAGTGGTTGATGTGAGAGATAAAAATAATAGCAACATACAATCTATTAGGAGGCTCTGAGGGTAGGAGATAGAAAGCTGATACCAAGGACTCAATAGAAAGTAAATGTCTAAAAAAATGTGGACAACATATGTATAAACATGCCTGATTCAACTGATGTATGGATTGTGATGAGTTGTAGGAGTCCCCCATAAAGTGAAAAGATATGAAACACAAGAAATGTTCACCGATTTTGTTTAATAACTGTAACCTATCATGTTACTTAAAGGCTATGGAAATAAAGTAATTTTACTTTAATTCCCGATCCAAAGCAAAGTCCTAAATGTAAATATAAAAGATCTCTATATGCTGAAACTATTAATCTGCAGCTTTTACCCTGACAAAAATATTCTTCATATATTGTGGAGTATGATTTTGAGTAAATCACTGGAATCAAGATGGTTCATGCTATCTGCTTGAAGTGACAAGCATGCAATCTCATGTGTGTTAATTCACAGATAAAAAGAGATTTAAGAAGCAGATGCATTTATTTCAAGGTGATTATATGTAGTATCCCTATTGACAAGAATGGAAATTTCTTTTAAGAGCAGGAATATCAGACACACACAATAGGCAAGGACCTCAACTCTCCATATTTCATCCATTTAAATAGCACAGAGCTATTTGTTGACAGAGTTAAAACAAAGCAGTGACCAAAGAGAAATGATAGAATAATATTTTCCAAGTAGAAAATGAGAGTGTTATTGAGTATTTATGCTTTGACATTCTTATGTCAGCATATAATTAATAGTTCAAAGAGAAGCAAGCAGTAGCTTTTTTTAATCCATGCAGTTGTACAGTGCACAAAGTAAGCAACCACTAAAAAGTCAGTGTACAAGGTCTACTGACAGATAAAGATCAAAAGAAAATAGGAAATAATTTGTCTTTCAGTAGATAGTCAATGCAACCAAAGTAACAAAACTACTTTCACATAGCTTTTATTTAGGTTTTTGACTTTTTAGTCAATGTGCTTATCTACACAGAAAAGTGCACCTGTAATAGATGACAATAAATTTTCATGAGAAAATTTCTAGCACCCCAGAAGCCACCTGTGTATCTGTCAAATCATGAATCTATATCATGTACAAATATTAGCATAAATGTAAACAATTTTAAATAAATGAAAACATGCAATATATTTATTTCCATTTGATGTCAATATTTTAAGGCTATGTTTATGCAATTTAGACTTTTTTTCTTATAAATGTAGCTTTTACTGTGTTTTACAGAATTCCCGATATAAACAAACCAAAATTTATTTAACTCCTTTATCTTTGTTTAGTGTTTGTTTAGTTTCACTTGAGACTCTTGTAAAGGATACCACTATGGTAGTTTGATTCTCATCTTTTTTTAATCAATCTAAAATTCTTCCTGTCATTCAAAAAATCAAGTTCTATCTAGTCGAATCTGACTCATAGTAATATAAATTCCACTAGTATTATAATATTTTCTTCAAGATGATATATTTTGATAATTGATTTTTGTCCCCTCCTCCTTTCTTTCTAAATAGTAATTGCTTCTTGAATCATACCAGGATGTTGCAAAAAGTTCATGCAAAATAGAACAACAATATAATGATTTTTCCCCCAGAAACATTTTGAAGCCCTTGTGTGTTTTTTCCTTTCAATTTAGTCCTTTCTAATATCCTCAACACATACCAACTTCTCAAAAAATATATATCTTTATAAATAAATCTACACAATATAATCTCTATAAGTGATTTATAATGTATAAAGTGATATCTATAATTTTCCATAACATGATATTCCCTCTATATATCATTGCATATGGGACATTATTATATCTATGATATCCTTTAATCTATAAAGAGATATCTATAATAGCCTATAGTATAATAACATATAACACCTTTCATTATAACTCCTAAAAAGGGGATTCTTCCTCTCTGAAAATCTCCTTTATCTTTTAATGATAATCATCAACAAGTGAGTCATCACTAGAAACCAAATTAGTACTTGGCTATTAATGTTTTATTTGAATTTTCTTTGAATGGTTCTATTATCTTAAAACATGTGTAGGAGGTTGGAAAGGTTCCCAAGTGGCAGAGTGACAATGCGTTGGGCTGCTTATCACCAGGTCAGCAATTTGGGTCCACCAGCCACTCCACAGGAGAAAGTTGGGGACTTCAACTTCTCTCAAGAGGCAGTTCTCCCCTGTCCTCTCAGTTTGTTCTGAATGGGCATCACTGACATGCAGTGGGCTGTAGGTTTGCTTTGCATTGCTTACTTTGAATAATTCTCAGTATAGAAGGAATCTATTAAATAGATAATTGATTGAATTTCTCCATATAGTTGGGATTTAAATAAAATGAGAAAACAATTTAGGCCTTAATGGGAGTAGAAAGGTCAAACAATCTGTGCCTGCAATGCTGAGCAAAAGTTTTAAAAGAATACACAATTCCTTTTATCATCCTAAAACCACATTTCAAAATGCCAAAGATATATTAAAGGTAAAAACCCTGGGACACAGTGAGTCCTGAGTCCAGCTGCCGACCACAAGTCCTTGTTTGGAAAACATTGGCCTATCTGTGGCAGAAAGAAGAGGCTTTCTACTCAACTCCAAATGCACAGCCTGGAAACCCAAGGAAGCATTTTTACCCCTGGGCCACCATGCGCTAGAATTGACTCTGGCAGTACGTGTTTTGTGAGTGTTGTTTGCTTACTTGTCTGTTTTATAAATACTAAATGCTGGCATGTATATTAAAATTGTTGTCATTAGTAAATATTGACAAAGTTCTGTCTTCTTTAGTGTCATTGAGTGTGTAGAGTGAATATTAATGAATATTAGTGAATATTAATATTTAGTGAATATTAATATTTTCTTTCTTTCACCTAACATATAAAATACTTGTAAAGAAACATACATGTATATATATATCACTCCACACTTAAAGAAAAATAAAGATACTAAGATTTGCATCTGTGTTCAGTGATCTAAGTCCTATGAAAACATTTTGCAAGGAGGTACATCTCCTTTGAAGTCTAGGAGCCACTGCAGTTGCAATATATTGCTTAAAATGCCATTAACCTGTCTGCTATGGCATAGATGAAATCTAACATAGGTCTTATGCCTCTCCAGTCTCTCTGTTGTTATTATCAGTAGCCAATCAAGCAATCTAGCTATCATTCAATGAATCAGAATCAGTTGTGCATATACAGTGCCTATAATAATAAATAATAAGCAGACGCCAGTACAGTGGATGGTTAAATATGTAGAACTGAGAAAATTTTTAGCTTTTAAATCTCACAGAAATCAAGCACACTTTTAAAAAGCAGCTTTCTCTTTTTGAAGTTAAAATGCTGAAAGAGATGATGTATAATCCATATGCAGCTGTTATCATATAAAAAGAAACCTATCTGTGTTGGGTTCAAATCATGTATATTGCCCAAATATGTCATTGTGTTTTTCCCATCTTATAGATCTAAAATCAGTTCAGAATTCTTTTGTTAGATATTTTTATTCACATTATATGCAAATATCCACTCAACCATATTAGAGTGGGAAATCAGTAGACATTTTGAGAGCTATGTAAAATATCAAGGTTTGCAATTAAATTACTTTCAAAATGTATATTATCATATTTGGTATCATAATATTTTCAGATATTTCTAATTCAAAAATCTTATTTTAATTGCATAAATTTGAACTTTTTGGTTTCTATTCTACGTAAATTACTATACCAGTGACACTGATGCATCATTAAGCCCAAATTATTTCAGTATTTGAAATGCTTTTCAATATTTATAGAAAGAATTACCATACCTTCTGAAAACTGTTTTTCATAGTCTGATAAATTACTTTTCTTCTTAAAAGAAAATTTTGGAAAACCTTGAATTAAAAAGTAACTACCCAAAATTATTTATGGTAAGTGAAAAAGGCTTAATAAAATGTCCAGTTTCTTACTTTTCTGCTTCCCACTAATTTATCTGCAGTAGCATGGACCCTTTCAACTTTGGAAGAAATAGTGAGGCCTCCTTATAAAAAAGGGCATGCATTGAGTAAAAAGCCCCAAACAAGCTAACTCACAACAACCTGGTAGGAAGGGGAAAATTGTCCCCTTTGGTGTCTAAGACTGAAAGTCTTTACAATCTTTATAGGCACAGAGAGCCTTCCGTAGGCCATTGGAGCGTCTAGTGGATATGAACTGCCATACTTTTTCTACAATACCATTGGTGCTCCTATGAATAGTATCAATTTGACTACTTAAATTCCTTCTAAATCCTATGAGAGGCTTGCTTTAATATATTTTAAGATACTTTGTACCGCATAAGTGAATTAAAAATCTATGTTCAAAAGAAATATAAAGCGTAACTTTTAGAATGCCAATTTATTTCATTGTATTCACACCAAGGTGGTGAGTGGAAGCAAACCAATGCTAAGGTTTCAAGTGGTTTTTAAGATTTACTAGCATCAGAACTGCTGCTCTGGAGGCAAGAGACCTTGATCCCAGTTTGAAGCTCTCACTTATTACACTGATTATTTTAATTAAAATTATTGTCAGGATATGGAAAATTATGCTTATTTGACTCCTTTCCTATGGCCTTGTGATTTGCTTCTGAAGTAACTTACTTATGAAGTTCAAGGATTGTACTCTTCATTACGAATTACACCTCAATGTAAAGAAACCAAAAACTCTCACAACTGGACTAGTATATAACATCATACCAATGGAGAAAAGATGAAAGTTTTCAAATATTTTTTCTTCTTTGAATTCACAATCAACCCTCAAGGAAGAAACTGTCAAAAATTCAAATGACACATCGCAGTGGACTTCTTGAAAGTGCTGAGGAGCAAGAATGTCACTTTGTGGACTATGGTCTCACCCATCGAACTTGTTTTATTTTTAATGGCCTCACATACATGTGGAAGTTGCAGATTATATAAGGAAGACTGAAGAATCGATGTATTTGAATGGTGCTTGAGAAGAATACTGAAATACTTTGGATTTTTAAGCAAAGAAACAAATCTGTCTGAAATAAGTACAGTCAGAATGCTCCTCAGAGGATGGAGAGACTCAAGAACGTTGTTATCAGTACAAATGAGTTTGCTTGGGAAATTGCAGGGCAAACACAAAGAGAGGAACACCCTGGGGAAGATGAACTGACACAGTGTTTCCACTTCTGGACTCACACAGAAGAACACTTGTGAGGATGACACAGGACAGGGTGGTGTTTTGTTATGTGGAACATAGAGTCGGTCTGAGTAGGAACCACCAAGGGGCTACCTAACAAGTCAGTGCAGCCCTTGAAAAATATGAACTCGCGCTTAATTTTATAGCTGACAATCATCTATTCACTTCTTAACAAGAAGAGTGAGTCATGAGGAAGCAACCATGTGGGAGAACATATCTGTGCTACCGTGAGAGGCACGACTCTCTGGACTTTGCAGGTGTGAATTGCATCAAGGACTTTGAGAAGATTGTCCTGCATGACGTGTTTCAAAAGACATCATGTGGAAGATTCAGGAGCGTCAGAGAAGATTTAAGGCTGATGAAGTCATAAGCAAAAGATACAGGTACAGCTACAGATACATGTAACTTCTAGGAGCAGAAAAACGTAAGCCACACGCTCTCCTAACACATCCAAAGAGAACACACTACTATTCAAATTATGATTTCAGCCGTGTGTGTCTCATTTCAAAGTTCACATCTTCAGAAATATTGTGTAAATTTGTGTTGATTAAAGCCACAAAATTGTGGCAGTTTCTCAGTAGTACATAGAAATTAATATAGATAAGACTACCTGAATGCTTTATACATTGAAATCAATTAGAAACAGCATTGCACCTGTAACAGGGATCTAAAAGGAGTGTTATTTTCTGCTTATGCCTGTGGAGTTCTTCAGAATAGTCTTGAATTTGCATTTGAGAAATGGAAGTAATTCAAGACTTATTTAACATGAGTGTAGTATGGAATAAATGACATACTATGCATGTTTTGGTGGCATGTAGTGACATCAGGGTTACTGATGCATTGTATTGTTGAGTGAAATGCCAATCTAATTCATTTTGTACTTACTAAGATATAAGTATTAAAATTATTTGACTTTCCAGGTTTAATAGTGACTAGAAATAACACCTTATAACAAAGAGGAGCAACCTATTAGGATAGACATTATATTGCATAAATTTATAAAACTTACATTGGAGATTAAAGAAGAGTAAGAACTCATTATAATTAAGAAACCCCAGAAGTTCTGAGAGAAAGAAGACTTTAGCTTCAATGTAACAAGGATGCCTAGCTATTATCTCACTTAAGGAAAAATGTTTCCCATGTAATTATTGCCAGAAATAAGAAAAATATTAAAGTAGTTGCTAGAAACGTATTTACTTATGAAAAACTAATGCATAAAAAGATAAAATATTGAGGACATATATGCAAGCCAAACACCACACATCTAGAGAATAAGCATTCTTTTTATAACCTTCAAAATATCTTTGGAGCCATTTTTGAAAACTACATCAAAGCATCATTATAGTCATTTTTTTTATGAGTACTCTAGTATTATCTAAACAAATTGTGCCATTGAATTTAGTGCGTGACCAATTTGCAATGTTAAAGAAAATATCCTGAAGTTTTCAAAAGACTATTGCCAACAGGAAAGAAAGAATTACTTAAACAAGCACTATCTCCTCAGCTTAATTAATCAAGGCTTTCACATAGTCTTTAGAGTATAATTATATCAGATAGCCTCAGAATGGACTGTTTTCTTGAGCTGCTGGGAAAGCATGCTTAACCTCAGGAAATTTCCCCATCTCTCAGCCATTCCAAATAAGTTCTAGCCTCCAGATTAAAAAAAAAAAAAAACTACTAAAGATGCAATGGACAATCTGCCCTAATCTATTTCAATTTATAATTATTTATTATTCTATGTCTTATGATTATTTACTATATGTATTTTCAAATTTGCTTAGGTTTGTCTAATAAAAAATCATGTTTAAAAGAATGTTGTCATTTTGTTCTAACGTTGGCTGACAGGAAAGCAATTCGTCAGCCCCCACAGCCTGTCATGGGGTTTGTTCTGCCTCTTGAGACCCTCTAGGAGCAGAGGTGCTCCTGAAGTTCTGAGACTGGAAATCTGCACAGGAGTAGAAAGCCTCATCACTCCCCTGCAGAGCAGGTGGGGGCTTCAAAGCCATATGGTCAGCAGCCCAACGACAAATATCTATTCCCAATGTTTTAGGAGAAATCTTCAACATGCACAAACAACCCTCAGCCGCATCTCATGAACGCTTTTCTTATAACTTGACAGATGTACACCAGGTACACAGGTTATTTCTTTAAGAGTCATTCAGGATACCATCCTTTGTTTATTTTTTACAATATTTTGTGACCCCTTTCCCCCTTAATGTAGCTGATAATTCAATTGTAAATACTATTGATTTGTAGGACATAAAATTACATTTGACACTGATTTCCTAAATGACATCATCCTATTTTATGTTAAATGTTTAAATGCATGTAAATAATTATAATAATGTGTAGGATTTTCAAGAAAGGATTTTCTTTTATATAAAGAAAATGCTAATCAGTAATGTCTTATGTAAAATCATGGGCAAATTTGATTTATTAATGTACATACATGATATGGAAATCTGTAGTGAAGCTGCATTTTTTTATGGACACTTGGACTGAAACTGCAGCAAAATAAAATGAATTTTTGTCAGTCTGAAACTCTTTCAGTAATCTGAGAACACTTAACATTGCCATTGGAGAAATAAGCCTTTGATTTATTGACTGTCTCTTTGGTTCCTCGTGGTAAACTGCAATACTACACTGTCGAGTATTTCCTTGACTTTGCGAGATGACAGACTAATTGGATGACGTGGCAGTCATGAATTCTAGGATACACAATCCATGTGGCATCAAAAGTGTAGGAAGAGAATTACTTGGCTTCTGTTTTAATGTCTTAAGTTGGAATCATTTTAATAAGTTAAATTTGTTAACAAATGCAGAAACATACAAAATAGCAGCCAAATCAAAAATACACTGCATGGGCAAGAAATTTCTATAAAACCAATAGACACTTGTCTCCATTATCCTGAGCAAGAAATGAAAAAGTGGAAGACTCAAAAGAAGTGCCTCCTACAACTCTCTCAGCATTTCTTTCCACTGCCCTGCCCCACACGTATCCGCTTAGCTGACTGCCAGTGTGCCGGTTTCTTACTTTAGTTGAATAAAATATCTAGATGAACTCTTAGTTTTTAAAGAGTCTTTGGGGGTGGTGTAACTTAAAACCGTTTTCTAATATTTCCTTTTATGAGATGATTTAGCTGAATACTATGCATATGCAATATTAAACTGTACCTGTAAGGAAATTAAAATACCAGCCACCTTATTTTAAAGACATTGATATACACCACAGAAAGTATAGCATTGCTAGTTGTGAATTTAAAAAAATAGCTAGAATAGTGTGTCTAGGTGGGCTCTTGACTAATTTTTGTTCTGATGGAGTTGAGTAGGGTGGGATCAGAATGCAAGCTATGAAGAGACTTAGAGCTACTCCTGTATCAGAAGACACTCATGGTGATTTCTCTGTGAACTCAATTGCCAAGCACAGAAAGCTGAAGGCACCAGTTGAACATTCAAAGCACATACAGCATTCGCTTCCACCCATGTGAACGAATCACCTTGAGCATCCAGCTCTGCAAAATTCTGAGGTGATTCCAGGTTCAGTTGCCAGGGAGTCTGTGTTAATTTCCAAATATATTCCAAAAGTGTAAGTACATCCACTTTCATGTATGTATGTATATATATATATATATCATGTATGTACATGTATTGGAAAATATATTTGTACTTAAGCTTCTATCTCTTTAGTCCCTCAGAAAAGAATGCTTTAAGAAGGAGATGTTCATTTCAGGGGGTATTATATATAATTGTATATCTTTTAAAATTTCACTTTGTTAGGTGGAATATATCTGATGCTTTTCTTATTTTGATTATTCTAAGTCATTCTGGAAATAATTGCACACATAAAGCTTTTTTTAGGTAAGCAAAATTATTTTATTTAAAGTTGTCACACTCTCTTTAGTGTCATCATTATTTAATAACAAGTAATAAAATAACATTGCAGTGTATTAGCGATAGGTTCAGTTTGGGGGGAAATTGAATTTGGTTGATGCATGCGTAAATATCCTAAGGTTTCCATGTTTCTGGAGGCTGAAGCAAGGTTGGGGTCTAAAGTGAAGGTCCAGACGCGGCGGGGCGGGGGCGGTGGTTCTACCTTCAAGGCCTTGTGACATAAAGCATTAGATCAATATCCAGATTAGGCAACAGGAATTGAGAGACGATTTCTGTATGCACAGGTTGGGTTCACCATCCAGGGATTCATCCCAGACAGAAAGGGGCAGTTTTATGTAAACACCATTCTGTACCAGCTGCCTTGAAACTGAAGTAGAGGACCTCTGATGGTGTAGTTGGATAAGCCGGTGGGTCAAGACCACCATTCACCATCGTTCCCTGGAGAAAGATGAATCATTGAGTCCATAAGGACACACAACATCACAAAGCCTTTGGGGGAGTTACAATTATGTTCCCAAGGGTCTATTTGTGTCAGAATGGACTCTGTGGCATTGACTTTGCTTTGACTCTAGGTTGATTCTTTAATGCCAGATGTCTACTTTTGCCCTACCTATAACATTTTCTTGTCTCCAATTCATGTTTTCCTATCAATGTACTATGCAGAGCTTTGCAGTAGCTGGAAAACTTTCCAGGAGAGTTTTAAGGTTTGATGTGTATATAACCTGCACATGCCCCTCCCCAGCAGGACACTTTGTGTTGGTCTCTATCTGTCCTTTGCTGACCATTAAATCAAAGCCTATGCCTTTCAACTTAGGGAAAATTTAGTATGAACACATAGAGCAGGGAATAGACATGTTTTCTGCATAGTAAATATTTCTAGTGTCAAATTGTTTCCAAAATGCTAAAAGAGGCAAGAGTAAATTTATCTCTGAAAGCATTGTAGCTGTTATATGGCAATAGAAATATAATTAGATACTTTAATACTGATATTGAATATTTAATAAATAGTGTGAATCTCACACCTGTTGGCTAAAGAACATGCAAAACTTCTGAATATATAATACATAGGACACTCATATGATGGAAATTTGGTCTACAAAATAAAACACAAAACATCCCAGTTCTACTATGGATTATTGGAAAGATCATACTGACATAAATAGAATGAGATAAAGCTGAAAGAAGAAAGGATGTTAATGAATAGCTGATAATTTTGTTGAGACACTGATAATTGGGTTCTTCTGCAGTATCAATATATGAGAACATACAAACTCATCACAATTAAGAGACAAAATTAAAAGTTTGGAATTCATTAGTCTGGTATTGACCAACTATGAGAACACACATCAAGGAAATTATTTAAAAAGTGATTAGGGGGAAAAAAAGCAGGCTGAACTCAGTAGCAATAAAAATATTCTAAACATAAAGATAATGAAGCAGGGTCTTGGATCAAAGCTAAAAGAAATGATCACAGATGTACGTGGAGAATCAACATATATAGTCTTGCTGAAACAATGGAAACAGAATGTTTTAAGGTTGAAGCTCAGGATCCCTGATGGCACAGTGATGATGTTGTGGTCTCTGGGCTGTGATCTGTACAGTGGTTAGTTTTAAGGCACTAGCAACTCCATGATAGGATCTACATAGAACCTCCTGTCTGGGATACGGACAACAGGGAACTGGGTGAAGGGAGACATCAGACAGTGTACTATATGACAATACAATAATAATTTATAACCTCAAGCATTCAAGGGAGAGGGGTATGGTGAGGGAGGGAGAAATGGGGAGCTAATATTAAGGGCTCAAGGAGAAAGCCAATGTTTTGAGAATGAAGATGGCAACAAATGTACAAAATGCTTGGCATACAATGGATGTATGTGTGGATTGTGATAAGAGTTGAATGAGTCCCGATTAAAATGATTTAAAAAAAAGAGTTAAAGTCTTGCAAACCCATGAGGGTCACTATGAATCAGCATAGATTCGATGGCAGTGAGTTTGACTGGGTTTGAATGGCACAATGTTTACAGGCTTTACTGCTAAGTGGTAAGTCTGTTGTTGAAACTCACTGTGTGGGAGACAAAGAAAGCCCATACTGGTTGACAGATTAAAATGACTGGAATAATTTACAGCCTCGGAAAACCATGGAGAAGTTCTACTTTGGTCTCTAGGGTCTCTGTAAATTGGAATTGATTCAATAAAAATGGCTAGGACTAGCACTACAACCAGCAATGGTTCTCTTAGAACATGAGTCAAAACATAGTCTTTCACCTATCTTTACTGTTTTGGATAATAAGACAATTTTAAAGACATTTCCATAAGCCACTTTAATCACATTGAATAAGATGATAAGGGTAAAGGCCTAATTGCTGTGAATTGATAAGTGAATATTAAAGTAAATATTTAAAGGATAAGTAGCAGATATTAACAAAAGTGATGAAAAACAATATAAAGAAAGCATTTATAGCAGTTGAATTATTTATTTACAGAAAAAGTGAGAAGCTGTTAAAGGGAGAAAACAGATGCAGGGAAGTTTAGAAAAAGCAGAAAAAATAAGTGGTGTGGCAAATATATATATACATATATGTATATAAGTGTGTATATGTAAAACAAAGGATAAATATTTATTTTCTCCTGAAACTGGGCTGAAAACTTTAAAGTTGACATTGTAATAGGGCGCTATGTGGTGAGAATAAAACAATGTTCAGTTATCTCTATTTCTTCAATGGTGTGGTGTCCTGCTGCTGGAATCTGTCAACAGTATTTCAATTCCCATCAGGATCACAAAGAGTGGCAGATTTTTACCAGTGTCTAGATCTAAACAGACTAGGAAGAAAAGCCCAGTGACCTCTTCTGAGAATTGCAAATGAATTTCCTATAACAATATCTGGGAGAATTCTGGACCTCCCAAATTGGGCACTCCAAACCCCAAACGAACTTACTGACACACTGTAACCCCAATGACACAGTAGAACTGCTTCTGTGGGTTGTCCAGGTTATGCGGGAGGAGAGACCCTCCTCATTTGTTGAAAATGCACAAGAGTCACAGCATGATGCCACATAAAATGGAGTCTGAAGTTGGTGCAAGACCAGTCAGCCTTTGTTCAAGGAGGGCCCAAAGCCTGGGGAGAGCAACTTGAACTAAAGGGCTGATATATAGTTAGGGCAAATAATGATATTTTGCTACCTCAATTTTTTGATATTATGGGGTGACAAGCAAAACAAACAACAAATCTCCCAAAGGAACAACTAAATGTGCACAAAAGGAAAGTTCCCTGTCCTCAAATTGCTCCCAAGGAAATCTCTTTTGCAAACTTACCAAGGGCTCAGATTGTGTGCAACCTTGAGCAGATCTCTCTAAGCTTTAGAAAACCTTCACCCACATGTTTCTTCTCCTTCTTACTCCTACTGGTTGACCCTACTACACTACTTACTCCATCCCAGGCGATTTTGCATGGCATGCTGTGGATCTACTTGTCCAATTAATAATTAATGGTGTTTCTGTGCTCTTCTCTCATGGCCACGCCTAATAAATCACTAACTTCCTAATTGAGAGGTTGAGACGGAGCCCAAAGAGGAGATATAGTTTAGTTAGGAAAGAAAATCCACATATAGACTTTATTAGAGGTAGGGAAGGACTTTGGGGAAGGGAAGAGACAGCAGAGAAAGGTACAGGAGCATCTGGAGATCAGGAGTTAGGTCAGGGAAGCCATGTCTGGCAATGAGGCAGTGGGCTAGATACAGAACTTGATCCAAGGACGTACGTATGGTTAAGGGGGATGTGTGTGAAGTTTTCTGATGTTGCACTTGCAGGGACTGAGTCAGGATATGGCTTGTGAGTACTTCTTGTCTTCCATAAATCTGCATCCTGGAACATTGAGGACCTGGTCCTGTACAGACCTAGTCCTGGGAGATAAGCTCAGTGAAATGCCAGAGGCAGAGGTTGCAAAGCTGAGCAGGTTGTTTATCTTCTTGTGAGACTGGTGCAAAGGGGTGCAAGGTGCTGTCTGGTCTGGGGGGCAGCCTGGTCCAGGGGGCTGCCTGATTAGACCCAGGCCCAAACACTAATTAAGTGCACAGAATACTTGGTGTCTAAGAATGTAATCTGGCATTTGTGACTATGAATGTAATACTTGGTTTGTATAAATCTATTTCTCCATTTGCATAATGAGGTTAGTAAAATTAGTTGTTCATATAATTGAGGGAAGTAAGTGCTTGCCAATACTTAGTACTCACACTTCTGTCAATGTAGTATTTCAATATCATCTCCATTTTGCAAAAATAGAACCAAGTTTATAAAAAAAATCAACCAAGTTTTCTATTAGTTGTAGCAGAAATAAAATGTAGCTTTCATAATTTTAAACAAATGAGCAAATAGTTGAGCATATTAAGTGATTCTAAGTATTTAATGAAAAGCGTAAACTAGGAACATCGTTGTTAATTAAACCTCAACATAATGTAAGCAAAAATTCTCATGAAAGTATCAGTAAGCAACATTCGAGGAGGACTGAAGTAGTGGTGGATTTAATTGTATTTGTAGCCATCATCAATGCCTTTTTCCACAGAGCCGTCCTTTTTCTACAGAGTTGTAAAGGACTCCTTGGTGATGAGTTTGTTTCGTTTGGTATGAAAGTTTCATTTGGCCAAGATTCCTTTCCTTTATGGGAGGATAATGTAAAAAAAATTGATAACATTTTGTATGTTTTATAAGATACATTTCAGAAGTAGAAAATTGGTCTGGCTACAATGATAGTCATCTTCATTAAAAATGCTTCCATCCCCCATTAATGAAGAAATTCAGAAAAATGGAAGGGGAGAATGCATGTTTGTTGAATTTGTCATGTGTAAGAAACAAAAAATGTGAAGAAAGAAAATCTTAATGGCTCCTAGATCTGGAATACTTGGGGGAAAAGACATTAAGAAAACAATCAGAGGAGGAGCAAGATGACGCTAAGCAGCCCATACAAGGAGTTCCTCTGAGACTGGTGTCCAGGAGATCAAGAGGAAAGGTCCTGCTGAGGAGAAAGGTCCTTGTAAGGGGGCCTCCCTGTCCAGGAAGGGACCCTGCCCCACAACTGCTTTGTTTCAAGCTCCAGGGATGCGCATTCCATATATCAGAGATTGCCTGCCCGCTGGGTGATCTGCCAGTCTCCCAACACCAGACAGTGGCTCCCTGCATCCGCCTGACCGACCACCCCAGGAACAGGAGAGCGCCCCATGGATGTGACCACTGCATCCCAGCGACCCACTCACTACCCCCACATAGGGGAGCAGAGCCTGTCTCCCACGATTCCCGCCCTGCACGGGGCTCGCGGTTCCTCCGCTCAGCTCCCTCCCTGCAGCCATCCAAGGTCCCAGGACCCAAGCTCTCAGGAGCTTTTACTCCCTGTGTTGGTGCACCCAGCCTGGGTGCTGGGGTCGCCTTCAGAACCCAAGCCACTACGTGTGCCCAGTTGGCAGGGCTCAGCTCCCCGATTGCTGAGGCCCCATTCAGAGGGAGTGACTCCGCACTCCCCATCCCCTGTCTCCCCTGGGGAAAGCTAACTAGCTTCACCCATGAACTCCCCTGGAGCTGCCACACAGCCCTATCTAAACTGCAGGAGATAGGAGGGGATTGGGATCTGCACGCAATCACATAGATCACCGATCACCGCAGCCTTCCTGCGTGGGAAAAGACATGAGTCCCATGTAGAAGCCAATGTGAGCCATCTTGGGGGCGGCCATTGTCTATGCGAACCTAGTTGCAGGAGGCAGGAGAGGTGACCTAAACACCCGCTCTCTGAGGGGCAGCAGGGCAAGCGCTAGCAACTGGGCGGGCCAGACCCCCAGCACAGAAGAGAAAAGGCTAGAAATAATGCAGAGACGCACACTGGGTGTGGTGGCCAGGAGCAGCGTAGATTAGCTGGCTGGGGCGGAAAGATCTGGCCGCCTCAGAGTCACCTGCCACTTCTGTAGGATCGACTGGGGCCTGTACACAACCTAGCTTGTTTTGCCACCAGAGAAGGGGCTGTGTGACTCCGGTGCAGCAATGATAAAACTTTGTGGCACACACTAGTGCAGATTAGACAGTCTTTCACAGGCGGGAAGACGTGGTCAGAACGCTGTGTGCTGCTCTGCCTGGTGGTGATCAGTACCTATTTCAAACTAGCTGGGTTCCCACGTGGCTAGGTCAGGCACCAGGCACTGCTTTGTCTGGTAACAACTGGAGCCACAGAGAGAGTTGACGTGATCCCCGAAGAAAAGAAGCACTTGCCTGGACTCAAGAGAGCTGGAGTCAGTTTTTCTAGCTGAAAAGGCAAGCCACACAACCCTCCCATAGCAGGTGGAGTCTGAAAGGTTAGAGGCCCTGTGGCATGATCTTTAACCCTAGCTGGCACAAGCAGATATAGGGAGCTGGTCCTTTCAAGAATGTCTCTTGCAACAAATACAACTGGTCCTTGCAGACACACCCTAGCCCAGTCCGCCTTAGTAACAGGAGTCTGAGGAAAAACCCAGGGCTTTTAGGCCAGGAAGTGCTAGCTCATCTAGAGACAGGGGAAAGCAACTACTGCAAATAGGGCTCTTAAAACTTGCCATCTGCAGTCACTGCATCCATACGCTGGTGCCATACCTGCCCAGTGGGAGGAACCTGAGTGACGGTTGGGACCTAACAAGCCCTGCAAGGTAAACCCACTGAGGGCTGTGGCAAAGCAGAGACACTGTCCCCAAAGTGCAAACCCACAACTCATCGAATGAGCTAAGCCCTTAAAGGCCAGTCTCAGGGTACTGCCCCCAGAGTGTGGTCTGGGTCTTTGCAGCAGACTAGTGGAGAGTGCATACCAGGCCCATCCTAGGACTAGAAATATAGGAGACCAACAACCCAGTTCCGGGAGACCCCCAAACCCAGAGCAGGTCACACCACCCTACCTCCAATCAGCACCGGCACCTGCCCAGTGGCCTCATATAGTCCTACCACTCTACCAGGATCATCCCTCTGTCAATTTGAGTCCCCCATAACTGTTGCCAACAGTGCCCACGACCTCTTACTACTGCTCATTTTTGAGTCACCACAACACCTACCTCCACAGAAGCTGTACCTACCTCCATAGTAGGCCAAGGTAGCCATTGCAAGCAGTAGTGCCAATCACACTGGTAGAGTAGGCAGGGCCCCTTGGTCTCTTGGAATATGGCAACTACCTCTTCAAAATCATTACAGAAACAACACCATACCACATCACTCCCAATAAGTAAACAAGAAAGACAAATGTCATCAACAGAATTAATTGCACTCATAGAAGAGTCTGACATGGATCTCCCACAAAAAGAAATTTTCAAAAGGCTGTATGGAGTAGTACAGGAAATGAGGGAAGTTATACAGAGTAAAGATGCAGAGATGGATGGGGTGAAGGCCACAATAGAGGGTATGAAATCCACGATGGAGGGTATAAAGTCCACAAATGAAAGGGAAATACAGGAGTTGACAGAGGAAGTAACCGAAGCTTCACACAAGATCACTGACCTCAAAAATAGAATAAAGGAGGCTGAAAGACCTATCAGTTATCTTGAAGATGATGAAGCAGACCTCAGCAAATGGGAAAGGCAATCACATAAAATCATAAAGGAGAAGAGGAGAACCTGAGATCAATGACCGATCCTATGAAAAGGAATAACATTAAGATTATAGGCCTTCCTGGACAAGATGCATCAAAAAAGTCAATAGCTAAATTGACAAGGGAATTTCTTGAAGAAAACTTCCCCATCCTAATGAATGAGAATCAGTCAGTCATACAGGAAGCAGAGAGGACGTCAAGTTGCCTAGATCCCAAGAAGAACTCACCAAGGCATATAATAGTTAAATTATCCAACTTTGAGAAAAAAGAGAAAATCCTAACGACAGCAAGAGAAAGGAAGATGGTCATGTACAAAGGCTGTCAGGTTAGAATATGTGTAGGTCTATCAACAGAAATCATGAAAAGGAGGAGAGTGAACTAAAATCTTCCAGAAGCTGAAAGAAACAATACCTATCCTAGAATTATCTACCCTGCAAAATTATCTATCAAAATAGGAGAGATAAACGTTTTTTCAGGACAAAGAAAAACTTAAAGAATTTGCTGTGAGACACCCAACCCTGAGGAAGATCCTGGCTGACTCACTGTGGCCAGAAGACCAACATCCACCAAGCACAAGCAGGAAAACATCATACAGCCCAACTCCATCCAGAAGCCAACAAATTTATACCAACCACTTAGAAAATATGGCCGCAGGAGGAAAACATGGCAACAAAGAAGCCCCCAACAAAAACACAGCTCAGCAATATAAAAGATGACAATAAAGCACCCAAATAAAAAGCCAAGATATTTCACTCATGAACGCACAGATTGGGATAATAACCCTAAATGTAAACAGCCTCAATTCCTCCATTAAAATAAAATGCCTCTCAGACTAGCTCAGAAAATATAACCCATCAATCTGTTGCCTACAGGAAACACATATTAAGATTGCAGACAAGAATAAACTCAGAATAAAAGACTGGAGGAGGATATACCAGGCAAATGGTGACTCAAAAAGAGCTGGAGTTGCAATCCTAATCTCAGACAAAATTGATTGCAAGGTTCAAACCATAAAAAGAGACAAGAAAGGGCACTTTATAATGCTCAAAGGATCACTTCACCAGGAACTTGCAAGTATATTAAACATATATGCGACAAATGAGAGAACCGCAAAATTCATCAAACAGACCATCCAGAACACGAAGAAAGACATCACAGACTCAACAATTATAGTAGTGAACTTTAATACACCACTTTCAGAGAGAGAGATCCATCATTGGGTAGGAAGCTCAGCAAAGAGGCTGTAGAACTAAATAATACAATTTATCACCCACATCTGATAGATATATTTAGAGGTTTTCATCCAAATGCAAACAAATACACATTTTTTTTCCAGTTCACATGGCTCATTTACGAGGATAGACCACATGCTGGGCCATAAATCAAGCCTAAGTTAATTCAAATAAATTCATATAGAGATCATACAGACATCCTTCTCTGATCACCGTGCCATAAAGTTGGAAATCAATGAAAAGACAACAAGGAAAGTGAAGACCAACTGCTGAAAGTTGAATAAGGAGTTTCTTTGGCATGAATGGGTACTGACTCAGAACAGAAGAGAGATAAAGTTTCCAGAAACTAATGGGAATGAAAGCACCTATCAAAACCTTTGCAAAAGCAGTCATCAGAGAGAGGTAGCTTGATTGCAATAGGTGGTTATATGAAAAAGGAGGAGAGACACATGACAGATATGCTCTCACTAAAACTACAACAACTAGTAGAGTCAACAGAATAATCCTTCCAACAGCAAAAGAAAAGGCATAACAAAAGTCAGGGCAGAGTTGAAACAATGGGAAGATAAAAGAACCAAGCAGAATATCAATGCATCAAAGAAGTGGTTCTTTGAATCGACACACCTTTGACAAAATTAATCAAAGAAAGGAAAGAACATGCAACAATAGACAGGATGAGGAATGGATCAGGGGTAATCACAATAGGTTCTACTGAGATTAAAAGGATAATAACAACATGTTATGAAAGACTCTACTATAATGAGTTCAACAATGAGGAAGCCATGGACAAATACCTGGAAAAGCAATCGCTCCCTCTCAGACTGACCCAGATAGAGGTTGAGAACCTAAATAATCCCATAACAAGAGAAGAAGTAGATATGGTTATCGAGAATCTACCAACAAAAAAAGCACCCGGGCCAGATGGCTTCACAGGGGAATTCTGCAAAGCTTTCAGGGAAGAGCTAGCACCGATCCTCCACAAAGTTTTTCAGAGCATAGAAAAGGATGGAAAATTCCCAAACTCCTTTTATGAAGCCAGTATAACTTTGATATCCAAACAGGAAAAGGATACTACAGTAATAGAGAACTATAGACCAATATCTCTGATGAAAATAGATGCAAAAATCTTCAACAAGATATTGGCCAATAGAGTACAAAAATATATAAAACACATAATCTGTCAGGATCAGGTAGGATTCATCCCAGGGATGCAGGGATGGTTTAACATCTACAAATCCATCAAAATTATACACCACAATAATAAGATAAAACATAAGAGCTGCATGATTATATCCATAGATCCAGAGAAAGCATTCGACAATATACAGCACACTTTCCTAATTAAGATGCTTAGGAAGATAGGAATAGAAGGGTAGTTTCTTAAGTTAATACAAGCTATCTATGAAAAGCCAACAGCTAACATCATTGTCAATGGAGAAAAGATCAAATCAATCCCACTGAAAAAGGGGACCAGACAAGGATGCCCTTTATCCCCACTGCTACTTAATATAGTTCTAGAGGTCCTAGGTAATAACATAAGGAAATGAAAAGACATCAAAGGTATCCAACTGGGGGAGGAGGAAGTGAAATTATCAATATTTGCAGATGACATGATCCTGTACATTGAAAATCCCAAACACTCCACAACCGGAGTACTAACAGTGATAGAGGATTATGGAAGAATGGCAGGGTACAAGATTAACAAACAGAAGTCGATTGAACTTCTATATACAGCTGACAAGACCATGGAAGAGGAGATCAGGAAGGCAGTACCATTCACAATAGCCAACGATAAATGGAAATATCTAGGGATATATCTAACAAAAAACAAACAAACAAAAAACCTGTACAAGGAAATCTATAAAACCTTACTACAGGAAACCAAGTGTGACCTTCATAAATGGAGAAAAATTCCATGTTTGTGGATTGGCAGACCCAATACAGTAAAGCTGGCTATCCTACCCAGGGCACTTTATAAGTTCAATGCCATACTAATTCAAATACCAACAGCCTTCTTCAGAGAACTGGAAAAACTGGTCACTAGCTTCATATGGTGGTGGTGGTGGGGGGGAGCCCAGAATTAGCAGAGATCTCCTCAAGGAGAAGGGCGCAGTTGGAGGGCTTGCTTTACCTGACTTTCACACCTACTACAAAGCCACAGTAGTCAAAACAGCATGGTATTGGCATAATGACAGATACACAGACCAATAGAAAAGAATGCAAAACCCAGAAATAAAACAATTACCATATAGGCAACTGATTTTTGACAAGGGCTCCAAGAGCATCAAGTGGGACGGTGACGCTCTATTGAACAAACGGTGCTGAAAACAATGGAAATCTACATGGAGAAAAATGAAAGAGGATCTCTACCTCACCCCATACATAAGAACAAACTCAAGGTGGATCAAAGACCTGGAAGTAATACCCCAAACCATCAGGACCATTAGTGAAAGAATTGGGGAAAAATCTAAGAAGCTTGGCCCAAGGTACACAAAGGCTGACTGCAATAGAGCAGGGTACACACACAGGAGGTGCTGAAATTGACAAATGGGATTTACTAAGGATAAAACACCTGTGTGCATCAAAAGACTTTACCAAGAGGGTAACTAGGGATCCCACAGACTGGGAGAGGATTTTTAGCAACAACACAACAGACAAAGGGTTTTTCACAAAAATCTACAATACCCTCCTTGTCTGCAAAAAGAAGAAATCTGCTAACTCTTTGTAGAAATGGTAAAAAGAACTAAGAAGAAGTTTCACTAAGGAGGAGACCCATATGGCCAATGAACATATGAGAAAATGCTCCCGATCATTAGCCATCAGAGAAATGCAGATCAAAACAACTATGAGATACCATCTAACACTTTTGAGGTTACCCCAAATCAGAAAAACAGAGAGCAACAAATGTTGGAGGGGATGTGGCAAAATAGGAACACTTCTACTTTGCTGATGGGCCTGTAGATATGTGCAGCCATTATGGAAAGCAGTCTGGTGATACCTAACGAAAATGTAAATTGAACTGCCTTATGAACCAGCTATCCCTCTACTGGGTATATACCCAGAAGAGGTAAGAAATAAACCACAGCCAGTGGTGTGCATGCCAATGTTTATTGCAGCGTAATTCACTATCGCAAAAAGTTGGAAACAATCTAAATTTCCATTGGTAGACGAGTGGATCAGCAAACTCTGGCACATACACTCAATGGAGTACTATGCTTCACTCAAAATACTGATAAGCACATGAAACATGTCTTCTCAAGGGAAGAGCTGGAGGAAATAATACTAAGTGATGTGAGTCAAACACAAAAAGAAGTACAGCATGAGCCCACTGAGGTAAGTGAATCCAATATGGTAGATATAGAAGGGAAGCCCCCTATAACAGAACAGTTGGTCAGAGATCCAGGGAAAGGGGAGGAGGTGGAACCAAACCCAAGGATATACATGTTGGGAAGATGAAATGGAGAGAGAGAAAAAGAAGGTTTGAAAGTAAAAGGTTAACGGAGGGAGCAGGGTACTAACTCACCCAGGGGGAGAGTACGGGTCTTGTCTCCCCAGAATCTGAAGCGAGTGTGCACACCCTACCACACAACACCCAACTGTGAGGATGGAGGTGGAAGGAGTCTGGCCACAACCAGAGCCAGACTGACTCCCTCAAGGTAAGTGGGTGTGGCAGAGCAAAGGTGGCAGGAAGCGACCAGCACGCCATGCCCACATGGAGACAGGTGGAAATGGAGGAAAAGAAGGAGAGGCGGTTCGGTCCCCATGCTGCCCCGATTCCTGCCCACGATGCTCAGAGCACTACGCTCCTGCAGGAACCTAAGCCACAAGAGGCGCTGGGAAAACAACAAGGCCTGTCACACTGTCTTCCTATGGACAGCGACAAAGGACATTTCGGGAGACACACATCAGGGAAGCAAGGCGGTCTGATTCTCCAAAATGGATCAAATCAAGAAGGGAGCACTCTTGTCCGGTCAGTCAGGAGGAGAAAACAACTGAACCAAGGGTTCCGAACAGTTGTGGGGGAGGGAGGCATCAGACTCAGGGATGGGGGGAATAACCAGTGGTCTGCAATTGGTGGGGAGAAAGGAGAGTGGGGGAGGCCTAATAGAGCCAAAGTAAGTGTAATGTAACAGAGAGGTAGTTATGAACCTCAAATGAAGACTGACCACACAAGAGGGACAGGAGGAAGGCAGAAGGAAATAGAGGAAGGAACGAGAAGACAAAGAGCACGGGTAGAGGTCTAAACACAGGCATCTATGTATGTAAAAATAATTATCTATGAAAAGGTGGGAATAAATTCAGGAACATATATAATTAATAGGCTTAGTGTTAAGGCAACAGCTGGACCTTGGGCCCCCGCCCAGTCACTTCCTCAATGCAAGAACACTTTGTTCTATGAATCTGGCCATGAAATGAATCTGGCCATGAAGCTTACTGGCCCAATATGATCACTGAAGTCAAATAGGTGCATAAGGAAATGTGAAGAAAATGGATGGCACGCAGATATCAAAAGATATACAGTCTGGGACCTCAAAGCCTGAAGATAAACAGCCAGCTAGCCGAGAAGTACCCAAGTCCACACAGAAGCAGCACACCAGCCAGTGTGGCCCAGAGGAGTCAAAAGGATCAGGTCTCAGGCATCAAACAGGAAAAAAAAAACACAATATTACTGTGTGTGCACTTTCCTGAGATGATCACTGAGGACAAGTGGGGATAGGAGAAAGAGTGGTGAAAATGGCTAATGGTACCTGGCTATCAAGACATAATGCCTGAGGCCTCAAAGGCTTGAGGATGAGGAGACAGTGCAACAAGACCTACCATAGAAGAAGCACACCAGCCTGTGCGACCATGAAGAGTGGAAAGAACCAGCCTATCAGGCATCAATGAACAAAAAACATATTGTTAAGTGCCCACCATCCTGTCATGATTGTTGAGGATAAAAGGGTACAGAGGCAGACAGAGCCGAGGAAACTGATGGCACCCAGCCACCTAACGATAAAGTAGCTGGGACCTTAAAGGCTAGAAGGTGAACAAGTGGCCATCCAGTGCAGAAACAGCAAAGCCCACTTAGAAGAAGCGCAGCAACTTGTGTGATCACGAGGGGTCGAAGGGAGCAGACATCAAACATCAAAGAACAAGGATTAAATCAGTAAGAATGAGGGAGAAGGTAGGGTGAGGACCCAAAGCCCATTTGTGGGCAATTGGACACCCCCTGACAGGGAAGTCAGAGGGAGGAGATGGGTCAGTCAAAGGGCAGAGAGGTAGCAATGAAGCATAAAACTTTCCTCTGTTTCCTGAAGATTTCTTCCCCTGAACCACCACAGTCCCAACTCTGCCCTGCAGTTCCAGCTGGACTGAAGAGGTGCACTGGTGGAGATGGGAGCTGGAAACGCAGGGAACTCTGGTGGATAAACCCCTTGGGGTCATTGGTGGGAGTGGAGTTGCTGGATGGGTGGAGGTAGGGTGGAGTGAAAAGAGGAAGCCAGCTATGGGGATCTGCAGACTGTTTCTGATCTGGAGGATGGACGTAGGGAGGAGTGGGATGTCGGGCAGTGTAAGATATGACAAAATAATAATGATTGCAGAGTAATGAGGACTTTGGTGAGGGGGGGGGAGGAAGGGGGACTCATATCAAGGGCCCAAGTGGAAAGGCAGATGTTGGGAGAATGTTGAGGAAAGGCAAGTGGGGGTGCTTGACACAGTATATGTAACTATGTATTCAACTATGTATGATTAAAAGTGATCTGTGAGCACCCAATACAATGATTAAAATAAATAAATCATGAATTCACAATTATTGTCTACATGAGAAGCCAGTGTAGAACAGTTTAGAAAAGGCAGAGCCTGATATGTGTGAAATGGCATGGGACCCATGTCTGATATCCTCCAGGTTCAGCAGAAGGAAAAAATCTCACTCTGTCTTGGAAAAGAGCAATTTCTAGACTGCACAGGTGAGCTATTCCTCTACCTTCCCTCCTCTTTAACCTTTTTCTGACACCAGCATCCCCTCACAGGGCACTTTCCTTCTCTGCTAGGTCTAGTAGTTAATTGCAGTGACCACACAGAAGGCAAAGACCTACACTAATGGGAGCATATTAGGGAATCTTAACAGGTCACCCACAAAATGTAAGGAGATAATTCTTTAGCCTAAAGTACCTCTTCTCCTCTATGTGTCAGACAAGCCTCTCTGGTCTCAGCTTCTCACTCACATGGTCTCATGATTTTGTAATTCAAATCTGTATGTTTTAATCACTTTTCCCCAAAGATTTGCAACTATTCCACACATGTTTTAGTAAGTGCAGTACCTTGCTTTGACTCAGGTGAGCTATGACTTAAGACAAGTTAAACTAGCTAGATCATATGGATGGTTGCAACATTGCCAGTAAGATGAACTGGTTTGAAGGGGATCAGAAACATAGCCATATACAAAACCTAGCATGCTAAAAGGAATGACCCATCCCTTTTCTGTTGTTAGGCCTTGTCTGGAAAATATAGAACAATTAATGATGAACAGGTACTCGCTCATGCCCACTGTGTACAATTCCATTTCACTGATTCCCATAGTTGCATCATTAGTAACTATGTGGGGATAGAATTATTGAATAAATAATATTATCACATACAGCCTTCTTTTAAAATTTCAAGATGAATAATGCAAGAAGTTTGAAGGTCTCTTTCACTTTGATGTACTCTGCATGTGTTTTTTAAGCTATCTCACTCTTTTGTGCAGTAATGAAAGAAAAATGCTGTACCCTTTCTTGAATAGTTTCTCAAATATTTGTTGCACATCATTCTTCCTTTTCCTAATTTCAGTGTATGAATTAATCTTTGCTTCTTTTTGATACTTTTATTATTTTTTCCGTTATCTTTTATTCAATATTGCCTTTATACATTTAAAATGTTAACTGGCTTGTCCTTGATAGTTCCCTTTACTTCAAAGCTTATCTGCATGTTGCCAGGCATGCCATCTGACATATAGCTTTTACAACAATAATAGTGGACTCCATTCACCCATTTTGAGTCTTTGATGACCATGGCCTAAACGTGGTATCAGGGAAAAGAAAACTACAAATAGTCCAATTGTATTTTATGTTACACTCATCAAACTCAAGATCTTACAAAATGAATGTATTTTATTCCCGGTATCATTAAACCCACTTAATAAGAGCTAGTAGGGTCTCCAGAAGAAATATCATTTTCTAAATTAGCATTACTTTCCTTTTATAAGGGAAATAATTTATTATTTTATCTATCTCTAGAAGATTTGAATATTTTTATTATTGAATATGTACAATTGCATTGGTTATACAATCTCTATCTTACTTCATAAAGCCACAGGATGAGTATAGAATGCAAAGTGTAACTTAGGAGTGTGGAGGCAGTAGAAAAATGGCTAAAAATATCTCACAGTACCTCATGACAAATATGCCTAAGCAGGTTGCATTTTCAAAAAGGAAATTATTCTCACAATTTTAAGGGGAGAT
The DNA here is from genome assembly GCA_004026705.1 of Nesogale talazaci. Classification (NCBI taxonomy): domain Eukaryota; kingdom Metazoa; phylum Chordata; class Mammalia; order Afrosoricida; family Tenrecidae; genus Nesogale; species Nesogale talazaci. The sequence continues at coordinate 94,896 of PVJH01005152.1, forward strand.
AACTAGTTAGGCCAGCTAGGAAGGGGTGGCAACACAAGTTATTGCTCAACTGTCTTCAAAAAGATATTTTCCAGTAGTTTCTAATAGAATCATAAGAGATCTTGATTTTTAAAACATTATTGTTCTAAAAGGAAGAACTTTTATTCACTGATATACTTGAAATGACATATTTTAAATATATTTCCTTAAAAAACAAACCCTAGAATCACTTCTTGTTTTTATTAATTATAGCTAGAAGTTTATTTTAAAATAATGCAAGTTTTAATTTTGAAATATTTATGTGTATAGAATTTAATTTGTTTTTGATAATAAAAGCCACTGTAGATAAAAATAGTGATGAAATATTGATTAAGAATTAATTGCTCATAGTACTACATTTTTAAAGGAGACCATATTGACTACTGAGACAAAAATCTAAAATAATATAAAAATATATATAATCAGTAAGGAAAAAGAAGGGCTTGTCTACTACTCGAAAGATATAGACTGTGAAATGCAAAGGGGAAAACTATACTTCATCCTATAGAGTCATATGCTGGCAAAGATTTTTTAATAGATATAGAGATGTTTGTTAAGCTATTCTTTATGGTATGTACACAACATATATTTCCCTATTGAATACCAATGAATAAATATTCTTAAATGTAAGCTTATGGACATATATTTGATGACAATATGGTTTACTTTCTAAAAATGTTATTTTACAGTGTGTGGCATGAAGTCAATGTACAATAGACAAAGTATGTACATTAGAAAATATTGATACTAAACTTCTTTAGCTGCATAAATTCCCTAGCACTATAAATGCTGACATTGTTTACTTTAAGTTTTGTATAGCTCTCCAGGTTTATTCTTCTATGAATGTGCCAAACTGTATAGTATATGAATTAGGTATGTTTTTCTGGAGTTGAGGATTTTCCCCTTCAAAAGAATAATATTTATTACTCTTTGATAAAAATTTGATGCAAATGTTGAAAGATCCCCTGAATACTTACCTGTGCAAAGACTTCAAATCTTCTCTGCTTTAACATTTGATTATCTTTTTCTATGAGAGAAGACATCAGATTTTACTGTCTGCTATTGCATATAAGTTTGTGTATATTTGTGTGTGTGAAGCATCAATTAGGAATGATGGGGGACAGTGTTAGTCTGTGTAGACAAGCAATATTTTCTGGTATTTATATACTCATGGTTCCAAAAAATCTAGATTCCATGAGAATTTAAAATGGTGTTCCTAAAAAAGATGGTGTTCTTCATTCCTGACTCACTTTTATCCCATTCTATAATATATCTGATTAAAATACTCATTAAGAGTAACTGCACATCATCCAATTTGTTTGAACTCATGCCAAGGAAGGCAGTTGTTCACAGAAAAAATTATCTGTAAGTAGTAAGAAATATTTTTATTTCAAGAAGATGAATAGGCATAGATGTATATCTTATTATAATTAATTACAGTATTGAGAGAGTATTGCAGAATAATCTTGTTTAGGTGTGGCAGTCATGTGCTTATGTTAATTTCATTATTGAGATGTAGGGGTGGTGTCTAGCCTGTTAATCTGGAGATAGCTATTGAGTAGCCAATGAGGCTTCTGTGTGGCCATGGCTTTCTCCTGAGACTTCTGGGAAATATCGCAATATTTCCCTCTTGAAGATGAGAAGCTATCTTCTCAGTTGTTGGGAATTAGTCTCAGAGATGAGGAATCACAGACAAGACAAGACGGCAGCATCTGAGAAGCTGAAGGAGCTGGAGGAGAAGCCATATGAGTTTGCCCTGATGGAGTCAGACCTCTGAAGCTGGATAAGACAAGTGGAGACCTCTGCCAGTGATGAGTTACTTCTGCCACCACTGGATGCTGTTGATGGAACCTGAGCCCTGGATGCAAGGAGCCATGTGAAGACCCTTACCAGTGCTGGGATTCTGCACCCACTGACCTGTGACTTCGTGAGTTGGAAGGAGACATTATAGACTGGAATTGGGCATATGGGCTAATATCAGACTTAAGACTTTGAACTGGACTGGGTTGGGATGCTTTCTCAGTGTTCCATTCCTTTTGTATATAAACAATTCCCTTATATCCATAGGCGTGTTTATGAAATTTGTTCCTCTAGTCTACTCTCACTAACACATTAAGTAAGACTGATTTATAGGACCGCAAATAATTTATTTTTATTCTTTGCTATCTTGATTATATCTCTGGATTCTTAAGGGAAATATTATCCAAGGAATTGTTCATAACTCCGGCATGTGTGTTATTTGTAGTCTTTTTGAAAGCAAATCATTTTATTGGGTGCTGTTATAACAATCTGTGCATCAACTGTATCATTCATGTTTGTACATGTTTTCATCATCATTTTCAAAATATTTTCTTTCTACCCTATCCCTTAGAATGCACTCCTCTTTTTTTACCTCTGTCACACCCCTCCTACCCTTATGTAGAGTTGATAAATTTTTATTGTTTACATATTTTACATTGGCCACTGTCTCCCTTCACCCATGTTTCTGCTGTTCATCCCCTGGGGTGGTGGGGTTTATATCGATAACTGCAATCAGCTTTCACTTTCTCTCCTTCCTCCCCTCACCTCCCCTTTACCCTCATGCATTGCTGCTCTCATTAACGTTCCCCAGAGGGCAGAAGGGTGTTGATCTGCCTTGAATTCCCTGAGTTGAGAGTTCTTATCTGTATCAGTGTACTTGCTCTGTAGCCAGTTTTTTAAGGTAGAACTGGAGTCATGATAGTGGTTGGGGTAGGGTGGGGAGCATTAATGAACTAAAGGAATGTTGTATGTTTCATTAGTGCGATGTGTAGCCTTTTGATGGCTCTTTAGCTTTCACTTTCTGATTCATTTTACCCAGCATTCCAAAAAGAAACATTCAGAAACACTGCATTGGCTTCCTCCACACGATAGCTGATGTTCTCCTCATAATTCTGCCCTCTCTTGCCCTGTACTGCAAGTACTATTTCAAGGTGGGCAATAACCTCCCAGCAGCCCCTTTCATGTTAGCCTGTAGAGGATAATTTAACCATGCAGCATTCTTGAAGCCAACAGAATTGCCGAATCTCTTTTAAAATAAGCTGATTTGATAATGTTTCTTGGTGTCTGAGTTAATATAATGTTTTTATTTTAAATATTTTATCAAACCATAACATTTAGCTCACTTGTCTGGTTTTACCACTGTTAGTGGTAAATAGTTGTTATTTTACAATCCCTTCTTGGTTTCAACACAAATACACGCCACAATTGCTTGCACTAGTATCTATGAAATGCAATTAGTACAGACGTGCAAAGAGTAGCATTATAGTATAGGAGTACATTAAATAAATGTAAAATAATCAGTGCTAGTATATTTGTTTGACAAATAGAAATATCCATTACCACACTTAAAGCAGTTTTAATAGTAAAGGCCATCCAGGACTCGTCTGTCAATTTTTATTAGCATGGTTACTGGAGTTGCTGTGAGTCTGTGAATGAGGCCACTGGAGTTTCAAATCAGAGCTGGCCCCTTAGTGGTGATGGTGTTTCAGCAGAGCTTCCAGATATAGATGGAGGAAAAAAAAGGACCTGATAACCCATTGCAAAAACTTCTGAAAACACTAACATCTTATGATGAGCAAAGAGAGCCAAAATTGAGCCCTCAGCTACGAAGACACACATACACACACACACACACAAACCTGGGGAAAATAAGTGCAGAAATGGCATGGCTGGGGTCTATCGCTGACCACCTTTGACTCCCCGATGGCTATCGGCATAAAGAGCAGACATGCCTTCACCCTCCATCCTTCTTGACCCCATTCTGACTCCAATCATTTGTCATTTAGCAAGATGCTTATATGGTAAATTTGGCAATTTCTTGCAATACTGACATAGAACTCACAGACAATACTCCCAATTGCAGGGTTTTGTTAGCAAGCTAACAGATTGTCTTGAGTCAGGTTCAGTAAACAGTAAAGATGCAATCATTGTTTACAACGGTGTCTCTCCTCAGGCAACAAATAAGTCTGTGTCTTCCCCTCAGTGGTGTGCTTCCTTGACGAACCCCTTACTCTGCCTCCCCATCTCTTGATCTTGGCATTGCTCTTTTGCTCTGTGTCATGGTCCCAGACTGGTTCCTTTATACTGCCTCCATACCACAGCCTGTGGTGATTCAGATTTGGGCCTCTGCTACTTCAGGTATATCTTGAAGGTACTCTGCTGGTGGCATTCCTCAAGCTGTGCTGAGATTTCTCTGTGTTTCAGAGTTGGCTTGTGTACACAGAGCAATGGCATTGATGGAGAGATGGGTTTTATCGTTAAACAGACTTTAACCCAAGTAAACAAAAGGTGGTGACTTGGTTCATAATGCGCACTATGGTGGATATTTAATCCCACCTTAATCCTGACCATTAATATAGTCCTCAAAAATGGAATGATAACTGAAGGCATAGAAACTAGAGTTTGTACTATATCACCTAATGGAAAATAGCTATAAGGGTCATAATACTTGAAAGAAATCTCAAGAAGCTTCCTCAGAGTAGGGCTAACCTACTTGAATTATGTGGATGGGTTAAACCTTTAGGGACAGTGATTTAACCATGCAGTATTTATCAGAATGAATGGGGGAACACAACTAAAATTAGAATATAAAATATAAAATGTATGATTAAAAGGGAAATGAAAATAAAATGTGGAAAGAAATATGAAAACAAAATAAAGTGAAATGCTAGAAGCTCAGTGTCCTAGAAACTAGTGAGCTAGACTTGACTGCTTTGACTATTTTGGTTGGTCTCAGTACTATGCAGGGAATTAAACAATGAGAAGGATCGCCCTGACATCCTTCATAGATGATAACATTTTAAGACAAATGTCCAAGTACAATGCTGTAAATAATAGCACGATATCAATTCACAAAAGAAAAACCAAATGTTTTGGCATTAACTTGTGCAACCAGCCACTATGCCCATGATGAAGAAATTAAAGATGTTATTTTTACCAACTTTTTCATTCAAAAACATAAAATCATGATGCACTGATCATTACTGGTGACTAGAATTTGTAAACTGGATAAGAAGAAGAACTATTAATAGGAGAAAATATATAGTTTTCATGATGTAAACTACTTCAGAAATTCCATCATAGAATTTTGCAAGATCAATGACCTCTCTAAGGTAGAACTGGGTTATGATAGTGGGGTGCAGGGTGGCGGGGAAGCATTAAACAACTACAGGAATTCTCTGTGTTTCATTGGTTCTATCTGTGGTCTTTCAATTACTCTTTAGTTTTGAATTTCATTTCTTAAATAATATAAATGCAGCTATACACATGGCCTAGCTAGATGGAGCCAAAAGAGTCCAATGAACTACACCTGTGGAAAGAGAGACAGGAGAAGTTCAAAATCATTAGAAACAGATCAGCTGCTCACTGAGGGACTTATCATCAATTGCCCCTACTTAAATTCAAATTGAATGTGAAAACACATTAAAACAAGTTTTGAGAACCAGAATAATCCTATGAATATATTTATCCCAAAGCAGCTTATATCCAATCTGAAGAAGACATTTGATGATTTGACTAAAGGCCAGGCAGTGCAGTAGGGTGACAACTAAAACATCATACATTAAGATTAACAAAACTTCATTAAAATACAGGAAGAACCGACAGATCCAAAGGGACATCAGAGAAATCTAAGATGGATAAAAGGACCGAAAGGGATTATGGAATAAAATAACTGAAGTGAATATTTCTAAGATAAGCTCAAGAAGAAAGTAAAGTAAGTAAAGACCTAACGTTAGACCAACATTCAACATTCTTGACATCGAAACAACTGAAGAAAAAAATCAACACACAAATGGCAATATTAAAGCATTTTTGGGCAAACTACTGAACAACAGAGGATGATTCAGAAAAAGAGCCAGGCACACCGTCATTTTCCCAAAAAGAACTAGTCAGTGATTATATAGCACCAATATTATTGAGGGCATAAATCAAAGTCTTACTGAGACACTGACCAAATATTTTTAAAAAGCTACAAGAATGGAAGGCACACCAATTGAAATGTTTCATCAAATCGATTCAAACTGAGAAATGTCACTTGTATGTGCCAGGAAATTTGGAACACACTTTCTTTCCCAAGCAGTGGGAAAAGGTCCGCAATTGTGTCCATTCCACAGTTAATCATCCAACAGAATGCAGAAATTGTCTAGTCATGCCATTTAGCTAAAAAAAATAAAGTTTTGCTAAAGATATATATGTGATATATATATATTTATAGATATATATTTATATATTATATATATATTTATATATATAAATATATATCTGCACTACACGAACAAGGAACTCTCAGATATTCAAACCTGAATCCAAAGAGGACATGGAATAAAGCGGTATCATTGTTAACCTGCTGATGTCAGATGGATCTTGAGGAAAGTCAGAAAACCAGAAATTTGCTCCCGTGAGTTTCATTGACAATGCAAAGAATGGATACCATTATTAAGAAGGAAATTTTAGAGCACTTACTTCTGCTCATGAGGAACCAGTACTTTGATGACACATTTGACCCAGGCAAATGGACACTCTCTGGCTTAAATTCAGAAAGGATGTGCATGCTTGATAAAGTAGAGGGGCGGCAAAACAGAGGACTCTCCTGAAAAAGATGGGTGACCATCATGGTGGCAACGGTGTGCTGTAACCTAAGCACAACCGTGAGGCTGACACAGCATCGGGCTTGTCTGGCTCATGTGTGCGGCTTGCTTGTACATACAGAGTTGCAGTTATTTGGAACCAACTCATAGGCATGTAATAACCACAAAGAGGTCCTGTCTGGACAATCTGTCCAAAATGGCCAAGACCAAAATGAATGGAAACATCCTTTTGTCTGCTTTTTTTTCATTTGTAAAGTCTGACCTCTACTTTGAGATTCCTGTTTGCAAAAGACTGTGGATGGCCGTGGGACCCAAGCATTCATTTGTGGGAACTGCACAGGAAACAAGCCTCTGGGGAACTCCTGTCATCCACAACTAAGGGACGGGAAGAACGTGGTTGGCGTGCATTGTAGATGAGTATAGAAGATCAAAGGCATAAATCTGACTTAAACAGTTAAAGCTATGCCAGTTGATTCACCCTCTGATGCACATTGGACCAGAACTGTTTTTTGTTTTGTTTTTGTTTTGTTTGTTGATATTTGCTTGCATCTCAGAGGTGCTGGATCATTGGAGGTCATTCTGTTGAAGTTGGGCTATATCTTTTTCTGTAGATGTAATCCCGGGATTGATGATTTTATAGGGACAGCAAGTAGAATAAGGGTTTGGGGCGGGATGGGGATTCATTGGGGATGGGGGTACAGTGGTGGTATTGGGGGATCAGTGGGGGTGCTGGAGTAAAAGGGAGATGTTGCCAAGCAGTCCAGGAAGGAAAAGAATGCTCAGAAATTGGTTGTGGTGGCAACTGTACAATTCTGCTTGATGACTGAACTATGTAATTATATGATACATATATCAACTCTAATTAATAATACATTTTAAAATGTAGACCCAGACTCTATTAATGGAAGAGTACAGATGTAGAAAATAAACGCTTATTTTTCACATACATAGATCTTGATTTTCACTTTACAGATGTCTAACTCAATATAGAAAATATTAATTTATGTAGTACCAAGGAGTCCTGATGGCATAGTAGATTATGTGCTGCATTGATAATCTCTGCGTCAGAAGTTCTAACTCACCAGTCAGTCAGCTAGAGAATTATCAGGTTTTCTATTCCTATAAAGACCTATAATCTTTATAGACCTTTACTGGACCAAGTTGGAGTTGCCACTGATGAAGTCTGTGGGTGGGGGAGGGGGGGAGTTTGGGAAAGGGGCAAGACCCAGACAGTTTTGCATGGAGCTTGGTGGGGAGCTCGAGGCTAAAGACTTCCATTGGCAGTTACACCCTCCATGATTGGGTTGCTAAGGGTCAAATTGACTCACTGGAAATGAGTTTGGTTTCTGGAATATTACAGAATTTAAAGAAATAATAGAGACTCCAGGATAAATTACTTGAATTCAAAAGTTACAATGCTTTGTATATGTGCTTCACATCTCATGTTTCTCTTTGCTTCCCTACCTGGCAATCACATTCAAGGGGAAAGGAGTGAATGTTCTCTAACAACTATAGTTAGAAAAATTGTTGGCAAGATGCTTGGATTTCTCAGCATGTTTCAAGTACTGCTAAATGCTACTTAAGGAGCTATTAATCGGGACGAACCTCTAAACAAAGGTGGTAGGTCTCTCCCGAGGAGGATTGTGTGCCCAGCCTGAGTGCTGTGACCATCCCTGCATTTATGGAAGTCCTTTTCCTTGTAGCATAGAAGAGGGAAACTATGCTAAACTATGACCCAAACCACTGCCAAGAAACCCAAAGGCCAGCTATTGATTAGCCTGCCACCAAAGCTTAGCTTAACACAGAACAAAAATGAATGTCTGTTATGATGAACTCTGTTCCATCAATACATTTGTGGCACAGCTGAGAAAAATTGAGGCCAAGAAAGTCACAGACTTTGAAACAAAACTGCTGCACATTCACTGTACAGGGTGACATGATGTATCTTACCCGAAATAGTAAATACCACAGCTTTTGCCCAACAGGGAGCAACAAACTTGACACAAAGCTAGCAGAAAACAGGCAAACAGATGAGAAAGTCTCAGGGAACTGTCTCTCAATCAACACATAGCTGACAGAATACACATTCACAGACAGACACACGCACCCACAGGCCCCCCTTTCCCCCCCCCACCCCTCTTATCCTTTCAACCACATTCAGCAAATCTTACATCCAATAAGATCACCAAATACTGGTCCTGGCATATAATTACACTTAAAAATAATAAGAAAGAAAGAGAGAGAGAAAAAAAGATCTAAATTCCTTGCTAAAAAATCAAACAATTGGAATCTTAATACCATTAGACCGAACATATCAGTAACAGTCTTAGTGAAGGTTGTTTTATATATATATTTCCCCCCACAGGAGCAATGCAGAAGTACATGATAAATATAGGCTTATAAATTTCATAATTAAAATAAGTTTTAATCTACATATAGCTTGATACTATATATATTAATAATGCATAAGTGAATAATTTTATTCACATATATTTAGAGAAGCTTTTTATGAGCACCCTATGTGCTTATGAGCAGACTTTGTGGCCAAGAAATATCTATTAGGAATGAAATGGAAGCTAAATATGGAAACCAAATTAGAGAGCTTGTCAGTTGTGATGATAAGTTTAAGGCCAAAACCACTTTCAGTGACAAAGACAGACATTACCCGATGATTAGAAAGACAATTGAGCTTGAAAATATACATATAGCAAATATCTAAGCACCCAAAGAAAACTTTTAAATACATTAAAAAACCCTTACAAATTACAAAAAAAAAAAAACGGTTAAGGGCAGTACTAGGACGATTGTAAGGGACCTGCATTGCCATTCTGTAAGAAGGAGGGAGCAACTAGAAAGAAACTCAACAAACAAAAGAACTAAATTGCATAGACAACTTATTTTACACAAACACAAGAAAATACACATTTTTCCTTCATACATGGAACCTTCTACAAAACAGGCCAAATGTTAATTTGCAAAACAAGTCCTATAAATTTAGAAACACAAAGCTAGTATAAACCTTAATCTCATATCACAAAGCAACCAAATTACAAATCAAGATTAGGAAGATCAATGAAACTAAGTCAAATGCATCAAAACTGAACAACATTCTTCTAGCAAAAAAGCTACTGGGTAATTTAAAAAATAATGAACAAAACGTGGATGGAAAAATAATTCATTAAAACATAACATAACAAAGCAGTAATCAAGAGAAAATTTATATCAATAAATTGACACATCAAAAAATAAGAAAGAACCAAATCAACAATTTAAGTTGTGATCTCCAACACCAGAACTAAAATAGCAAAAAGAACTCACAGCAACCAGGAGAAAAGAGATAATAAAGAGTGGAGCAAACCTTAATGAATCAGAAAAAGACTAGAAAGAATTGGCAGGACAATAATTTGTTTACCTAAAAGGATTGACAAAATTGACAAACTATTGGAAATCCAACAACGGAAAAGAAGAATATGCAAGCATTACACATATGAAATAAAGTGGGCAATGTCATGACTGAACTAAATGAAATAAAGCACATAGAAACATGATACTTTAAAGGTCTGTACTCCACTACATTTGGACAAGGTTCAAGAAAATATATCATCAACTAAGGTAACAGAAGCAGAAGTAGGGAAATTGAACAAACCCATAGCAAAAGAGGAAACTGAACTGGTCATTAAAACATTCACAACAAATATCACAGGGTGAGACAGCTTCACAATGGAATTCTATCAAGCAATTAGAGATGACATGAAACCATTTTTACCAAAACTATTGCAGAATAAAGAAAAGAAGAGCAAGTTTCATAAATTCAATCTATGAAGTGATAACAAAACCAGGCAAAAGCATTAACAGAATAAAAAATTACAACCCAATGTCCCATACAAACATAGATATAAAAATCCTCAAAAAAATTCTAGCCAATATAACCAAGAATTGCCAAAACAAAAATCACAAACAAGTGAGGTCCATCACAGGAATGCTAGAATTTTCACCATTAAGAAAATAATTAATTAAATGTACCAAATAAAACAAAAGGGTGAAAGAAACCTATGGTACATGAATTGATACAGAAAAGGGACACATTTTACAACTCTTTCTTGATAAGAACCCTCTGCAAAATAGGCTGAGAATGGAAATTCTTTCAACAGATAAAAGATAAAGATATGCAAAACTAATGGCCAATATATCACTTCCTAAGGAACATTCCCCTGAATAAGGCCAGCCAAGCAAAATGAAATATTTTTTCCCAATTTATCATGATGTCAGGTATTGGTACAGTTGGGATTATTTTTCTTTTGTTTTCTTTCACTGAGCCGTTTTTGTCTGATTGTATACTTATTTTACTGGAAGCCATAGCCAGTGCCATTAGACACCAAAAGGAAATCAAAGGTGTTTAAACTTGAAAATGAAGCATAGACAACTCCAAAGGCAGAAGAAAATTATTAGACCCTATTGAAAGATTCAGCAATGTTGTTGAACACAAGATTCACATATACAAAAATCATTTGGCTTCCTGTATAGTAATAAAGAGAGATCTAAACAGGAAATAAACAACAGTATTTACAAGCCCTCCACAAAATGAAATACAGAAGATTTAACCTGATCAGAGGAACAAAAGTCCTGTACAAGAAATACTCTAAAACACTAATACTAAAAGCATACCTAAATGGAAGAAGAAGCCATTTTCATGGGTAGGAAGACAACATTGAGAAAATGTCAATTAGACCCCCCCCCTAAAAATTATAATTATAATGCAGTCCCAGTCAAGATCTCTGTATCATGCTTCAAAGCAATGGTACAGCTAACTATCAACATTATGGCAAAGAAAGGAATGCAGAATAAGCAAAAGCTACTTAAAAACAAATGAAAAAAGAAAAGCTACAAAGTGAAAAGCAGGAGGTGTTTCATTCCTTCCCTACAGAACCAGTATTTAAAATAGCCCGGTATTGTGGTTAGACAAGAGCTACACAGATCAATGGTACTACAGAGAATCCCAGAATAAACCCACCCACCCATAGAGAGCTAATCTTAGAGAAAAGATCATTAAATATTAAATGTGGAAGATATAGAAATATTCAACAAATAATGCTGGCAAAAATTAGACTTTCATTCAAAGAAAATTGAAATATGACCCCAACCTCACTCCATAGACATTTCAAAATAACTCAAGACAGATTACAGAACTATCAGATCATCTATGAAAACAAAAGGGAAGATTTAAGGGTTCTAATACAAGGTATAAATTCTCTATCAAATAGAAGAAAGGATATGCATAGAATAAGAAAAATAGGTTACTAGAAACTCTTAAAAATAAAACACTTTGTTTATAAAAAAGTTCTCAACCAAAGGAGGAAAAAAACTGGAAAAAATTTTGGTAATGACATATCAGACAAGAAAATAACCTTTAAAATTTATAGAAACCTGAAACACATCAATAAAAAAGACACTGATTAAATAGAGGCAGTGGACAGGAACAGACATTTTTTCAAGGAAGAAATTCAGGCATACAGCAAAGATGAAAAATGCTCACAATCACTTGCCATCTGATAAATTCAAATCAAAACAATAAGATATCACCTCATGCCAGAATTGACAGCATAGTTGAAAAAAGCAGAAGACAATACATTTTGGAGGAGATGAAGAGGGTCTGGGACCACTTTACATTGTAAAACATAAAATAGTGCAACCACTATGGAAAGCTCTAGGGCACTTCTAACCCCTGGACATAGAAAAGTCATATAATTGAGAATCAAGCTACTTGGAACATATCTGCAGAAATAAGGAACACAGAACAGATACATGGATACTGATGGTAATCAAAGTACCATTTGCAATACATAGCTAGATGATGGAAATAGCTTGACAGTCCATTGATGGAAGAATGGATAAATAAACTTTGGTTCATACACACAATGGAATAATATTCATCACTGAACTTTGAAATATCTCATAACATGGATTGAATTGGAGAGCATTATGCTGTGTGTAGCTAGCTAATTTCAAAAGGACAAAAATTGTATGAGACCCTTCCTAGGGAAAAATATACAAAAAGATTTTTCATAAAATGTGGAACAACTTGAAAGGTGAAAGGAGAGGGGGAAAGGAAAGACCTATTAGACGATGGATAGTGAAAACTTGTATAAAGGAAAAGACGGTATCCTAAAAGTGGGAGATGGCAAAAAAGAGAAAATGAAGAAAAGCTATGTGTAGGGTTGATAGATTATTTGGTTTCTTGAAAACAAAACTAATGATCTCATATATAAATGATAAATAATTTACAAGAGTTTTAAAAATTTTCCCCTTAACTTTAAATCAACTTCTCTACAATTTTGATGCCCCTAGTCTTTACAAATATTCATGAGGAATAAATATAGTATGTTAAGTTTAAATTATATTTAAATAATGTACATACATATATATTTAATAGATTTATGAGAAGAAATTCACATACAATTTGATATACACAAAGCATGCATTTCAAAGTTTTGCAGTCTATTTACAGTTGTGTGAACATCATCATAATCAAGTTTAACACATTTTCCCTCTTCTCCCATATTAGAAAACCCATGTGCAATATTTTTGATTAAAGAATTCATTTGAAGCTTTAAAAATATCTCTAAAGGTTTGTTATATATCTTTTTAGTTCCTTGCTCTGACTTGCTCATCATTTAATTATGAGCTGTAAAAAAAACACTTATGCACACTTATCTATTGGATTCAATAGTATAGTATAATTTGATTTTAATACTTCTCTGCCCCAGATAACACTACTCTAGTTCTTATCCCTGTAGATTTTCTTACTGTACATTTCACATAAAAGTCATAGCTTGTGTAGCTCATTTTGTGGCAGATTTTATATTTCCAGAGTTAATTCATCTTGGAGCTAGTATTTGTATTTCATTCATTTTAGGGTCACGTGCCAAAACTCACTGCCATCCAGGAGATGCAGGCACATGGGTCCAGTAGATCCATAGCCACATGTAGGGTGGGTTACAACTGTCCCAATGAGTGTCTGAGACTGGACCCCTTTACTAGCAGCATTATTCATGAGATACAGAAAGTGTAAAAATCCGAATGTCTTTCCACTAGTGAGCAAATAAACAAGATGTAGTCATATACAACATGTTGCTTATTTACACAGGAGTTGAGAGACATCTGTTTTTCCCACCAATTTGCTATCACAAATAGTGCTGCTATGAACATTTGTAGCAAGGTACATTTCAGACAAATGTTTTCTTTGTTTGTTTGCTTTCATGGATATTATTGTTGTTATTAAATGTAATAGAGTCAGCTTTGATTCATAGTGATTCTGTCGATGTACAAAAGACAGTGTTCGATATAACAAAATAATAATACAATTTATAAATTATCAAGTGTTCATTAGAGAGGAGGGAGTGGGGAAGGGGTGGAAAAGGGTGCTAATATCAGGGGCTTCAGTAGAAAGAAAATGTTTTGAAATTGATGATGGCAATAAATATACAAATGTACTTTGCATACAATGGATGGATGTATGGATTGTGATAACAGCTCTATTAGTCCCAATAAAATGATAAGAAAAGAATGAAACACAGCCCAATCCTAAACCCTCCTCACAAACAGTCTTCTATACTATGCATGCATGATGTCCTGTCAAGAGACAAGACTCTCATCATAAAGCATAAATAGGTGATATCACGTATTGCCATCTTGCTCTTAAAGAGCATCTTTGCTGGACCCCTTCCTTGGTTGTTGCATTGCCGGTTCATGATACTTTCAATATTCTTCACCAAGACCATCATTCAAATGTTAGTTTTCTTAGGTCTTCCTTGCTGCATGTTCAACGCCACATCCTATAAAGCCACAGAAATTAACATGGCTTCCATCAGACACATCTTATTCCTCAAAGTAATAAGGTGTTTTTTCCACCCTCTAAAGAGCTCTCATGCAGCAGATTTATCCACAGCAATGTATCTTTTGGTCTCCTGACGGCTGATTCCACAAGCACTAACTGTGGAGACAAACAAGAGGAAATGCTGGACATCAGTCTTTTTTGCATTTATCTTGAGGTGTGGTATTTGTCCAGTTGTACGTTGTTTTGTGCTTTCTTTATATTGCGCTGTGATTCATGAGGAAGGCTACAATCCTTACTCTTCGCCAGTTAGTGTTTCAAGTCCTCTTCACCTTCAGCAACAAGGTGTGTCATTTCCATACTGTAGGTTGTTGATAAACCAACAAGTCTTCCTCCAGTTCTGACATTTCTTTCTTCTTCACACAATGGATATTGTACCATTGTATTCGTGGATAAGTCAAATTTTTCAGCACATTTCATATGCAGTTTTTGTGGCAAAACTAGGTGCTTTGGCTGATATTCGAGTTGGCTAATACTTGAGTATATGTGGTGTATCTAGAAAGAACCACAGTAGAACAATACTTCTAACAATAGTTCTACTCAACTGCTTATCCAAATGGTGTTGTTTTGAAAGGCCCATTGAATCTGTGTTGAATAAAGCTTTTTGATCTGCTGTCATAAAGGTAATCTCAAAGAAAACTTGATAAAGTAGTTCTAATCTGTTACAGAGAATCACTCAAAGTTGACTCAATGACACAGAAACAACTTGTATACATGTTGGAATAATTGGCTCAAATGATAACCATGAGTTCAGAGAGAATTTTCTGACAAAGTTTGATTCAAAGAGAAAGTTTCACTCAGAAAGTTACAACAATTGTCTTGAAGATTCAAAAAAGGTAAATTTGATAGATTTTTTTTTCAATAAACTAAAACTGATCCAGGAAAAATTTTAGGAAGAAACTTTAATAAAATAGAAAAGACTAGAAAATTTGGAAAAATGTTATTTTTCCATTTAAAAGGGAAATTACTTGATTCTCTTAAAGATGGCATAACTGCCATTTTGACACAGCATAAATTTAATTGCTCTAGCAATCTTTGAGGAAGGGTTAAGGAGATAGTAATAGTGCCTTTAGAAGTGTCTAGACCTAGATGGAGCATATATAGCTTCACACTTTGACATATTTAATAGAAATTTATATTGTATTTTAGCAATATTTTTAGACTTACCCTTGTATATCTTTACATCCTTACTTACATTTAAAACCTGTGTTTTTAATTATATTTTACATAAATGATATGAAGTTTTATCTCATGCATTTGATTTGCATTTCCTTATTGACTTACAAAACTAAGTATTTTGTGTCTAATTGTATGTGGCGGTCATGTGTTTATGTTAATTTCATGATTGAGATGTAGGGGTGGTGTCTAGCCTATTAATCTGGAGATAGCCATTGAGCAGCCAATGAGGCCTCTGTGTGGGCATAGCTTTCTCCTTATATGTCTGGGAAGTCTCCCGATATTTCTCTTGTGAAGGTGAGAAGCTATCTCCCCTGTTGTTGAGAGTTAGTTTCAGAGACTATGAATCACAGACAAGACAAGATGACAGCATCTGAGGAGCCAGAGAAGCTACACAGCTTTTCCCTGAAGAAGCCAGACCTCTGAAGCTGGAGAGGCCATGTGGAGACCCCTGCCAGCGATGAGTTGCTTCTGCCACCACTGGATGCTATTGATGAACCCTGAGCCCGGGAAGTGAGGAGCCATGGGGAGTCCCCTGCCCTCGCTGGGAATTCTGCATCCACTTACCTGTGACTTCATGAGTTGGTAGGAGACATTATAGATTGGTATCGGGCATATGGGATAATATCGGATTTATGACTTTGCACCGGACTGGGTTGGGATGCTTTCTCAGTGCTCCATTCCTTTTGTGTATAAGCCCTTTCCTTACATCCATATGTGTGTCTATAAAATTTGTTCCTCTAGTCTAACCAGACTAACACATTGTACAATTTTATGAATCTTTGAAAAATGCCTTTTTAAATTCTTTTTCTATGTTTAAATTGTTTCAAATATCTTTAATCATTCCACTGTAAAGTACATTTTACTTTATGCATGGAGGTGCCATTGTTACAGAACTGTGGAAAAGATTATCTTTCCCTTTAAACTTTTCTCTACAGAGGCAAAAGGTTTTAGAGGTCTTCTACATTTTTTTAAAACAAAATAGCCATATGATCATTGGATAGAAGCACAGTTAATCTTGATGCTTAACCTGTTCATAGAAGATATTTCTGTTATTAAACTCATTATGAACCTTAAAGAACATTTCTAGTGGTGTGCAACTACCATTATGGCTAGAAATTTTTTAAATATTTAATTATTAATTGGAAAGGAATACAATTTTATATTACAAAATTTGATATCAAAATTAATGGATGATAGAAAGTAACATTTTTCCCCCTTCAAAAAAGTACAAGGTACTCTGAGACATTGGAGTTATAAATCATTATTAATAATATGATATATAAAAAGGACAAAGGTAAACTTTTATAAGATATGCATGGTCAAAACTTAGTGTACCATAGTGCAGACCTAGCACTGCACATTCCTCGCCATTATGGTTTGCATGAGCCATTGTATCAGCCACTCCATCAATGGGTCTCTTGAAGAGTCTTCCTCATTTTCAATGCCCATCTATGTTACCAATCAGGATGTTCTTTTCCAAGGGCTGGCTACTCCTGATAACATACCCAAAGTCAATAAGATGAAGTTTCAACATTTTCACTTCTTTTTATTATTATTATTGTTATTATTATTATTATTATTATTATTATCATTATCATTTTCACTTCTAAGAAGTATTCTGGCTCTACATGTCCTTGCCAAAGCAAAGTCGTTGTAATTATGCTGATCTATAGCAAATCTATAAGATAGGAAAGGACTGCCGCTGTGAGTTCCTGAGATGGTAGCTCTTTATGAGAGCAGAAAGCCCAATTTCTCTCCCAAGTTTCCAGCTGCTGAACTCACAGTTAGCACACCGACGCTTAATCACACAGCCACAAGGGCACCTCCTGGACCTTTAGCATTCTTCACCAGCGCTACAATTCAAATAATCGATTCCTCTTTAGTCTTCCTCATTCAATGTGCAACTTTGACATGCATATGAGGCCAATGAAAACATTAAGCTAGTCTTCAAAGTAGCATCCCTGCTCTTCAACAGTTCAAAGAGATCATGTGATGCTTATTGGTACAATGTAATTCGTCCTTTAATCTCTTGACTCATGCTTTTTTGAGCATTGGTTGTGGATGGAAGAAAGATAAAATCCTTGAAAACATCGAATTTTCTGTGTTTACCCTAAAGTTGCCATTGCTCCTGCTGTGAGGATTTTAGTTTTAGGTTGAGCAACCCAAAACATAACCACTACAACACCCAAGGGTCCATGATTGACAAGATTCTCACTGCCCTCAAGTTGATGACTTTCTACCTGATGAGTTGTAAGTGCTAGTCAAGTAACAACCTGTTTCCTTGGGTTTCTTCAAGACTGCTTCACTTGATGGTAAACTTAAGACACCATCCTTCATTTCCATTGGCACGGTGTTCAGCTAAAAAAATCCACACCTCATTAAAAAACAACAACAGCAACAAGATACCCCTTGATGTATAAGAGCCATCCAGGGCACCGATAGATAGCTGAGCTCCCTTAGATGAGCATATCCCACATGCTGATTAAAATGACCCGACCTCTGAGACCAGCTGCACCAGTGATTGTGGCATGCAGACTCAAAAGAGCAGTTCTGAGATGTGCTGATAAGACTATGAGAGTGCGAGGGAGTATGACAGACAGTCTTTTTGGGCCATGAAGACAAAGCCAAGAGACCACATGGCTGAGAGAATGAGGACCATGAGAGAATTGGCCTCTGGTTGAGTAGAGATATTGCCGTGAACCATTAACGCTGACCTTACTGTTGACAGATTCTGACTTGTGGTTAACATCCCTAATAAAATCCCTTAATCTTGAGTATTGTCTGTGAGTCCTATATAGCCATTGAAATGAATTCTCAAACCCAGCATAGAAATGAAGTGCCGTGGAGACATGACTGCTGTCAAGGAATATAACAGATAAAAATATGTTCTGATATATCATTCACAGCATCTATTGTGAAGACCCATGGACAGTAGTTGCAAAACAAACTGTAAATGATAAATAGCTCAATTTTTGCAACCACATATTTTTCATTTTCATGGTTGCAATGCAAATGAGTTGTGCAGATAGTTTATTGAAATTTAGCTAAGGAAATTTTGAATTTTACATTTTACCTTCTGTATGTTAATCTATGGTTATTTCTTTTTAGGGATATTTCAGGTTCTGGGGTGAATGACTTCCCTTTCAATATCACATCATGCATTTTCAGAGAACATTTAAATCAATGTTTCATATTCATTTTCTTCTGATTACACCTTATAATTGTAACAGAATAATATTCAATTAGTGTCATTGAATTAAATTATAAATAAGCATTTCTCTTGAGAAAATTTAATTAAAACTTAAATAATGATGTAATTCTCATAAAGATAATTTCTCCAAAATTTCTAATCAACAATGACAAATTCTTCACTTTAAAGTTGCTCTTTTAAACAAACGTTTGTCTAATAAACCTAAGAGCATAATTGCAATTACCACGAGTTTGTAGATAAGAATTTTTAAATCGGATTATGCTATATCCATTTACTTCACATAGTCAATTAGAATCCATCAAAATCAGGCTATGAACTAGCTACTAAATGTAACACAAATATAAGTAAATCCATCGAAATACGTGAGAGACTAAACCTATGGTAATAATATTTTACACTGCAAGAGATGTGTGTCCATTTGTCATGTTCAATGACTGTTGATTTTTGGTGCCAGCAAGTCGATTCTTGCTCTTAACAACCTGTGCACAATAGAACGAAACCCTGCCCAATCCTGAAGCCTTGTTCTTCCTGTAGCTCTGCTGCAGCTAAGATCGCAGCCACTAGAGCAATCTGCATCCGTGATGGTTTCCCTCCTTTTGGATGATCTTCTACTTTATACTCACACGATGCCTTTTATTCTTGAACTCATCTCTTCTGATTACAAAAGTACTTCAGATGATCTCTCAACATCCTAGTTTCTAAGGTGTACTCTCGATATATTTCGAAGGTAAATCTGTTTGCTCTTTCTGTTCATGTACTTTCTATATTCTTCATCAATGCCAGGATTTAAATGCATGGGTTCTTAGGTTGTGTTCTTTATTCAGTGTCCCACTTTCACAGATGCATGAGTCAATTGAAGTGATTTTGCCACAAGTAAAGTGTACCTAAGTCTACAAAATGGCATCCTTTCTCTTCAACACATAAAGAGGTCTTGTTCAACAGATTTACCTGAGGTAGCGGAGAGTTTTACTTTTTGGTTGTTATTTCCTTGAGAATTTATTATGGACCAATGCAAAATGAAATCCTTGACAACTTCAATCTTTTCTCCATTTATCATTATTGATCTAATTTTGAAGATTGTGGTGTCTTTACACAGAGTTGTCATCCACTCTGGAGGCTTCAGTTCTTGGCTCCATCAACTTTGCTGTGTGTCAAATACTTCTTACAGCAAGCCTAGGTGTGTCATCTACAAGTCATACAGAGTTAATATGCCTTCAGGCAGTCTAATGCTGCATTCTCCTTATTATTGTCCAGTTTATCAGATAACTTGATCTACATAAAATTTAGGTAATTATGCTGAAAAAAACCATAACACTGAAGCATATCTTTCATAGTTTTAAACCATGCAGTATTTGCTTCTCTGTTCTTATCACTGCCTTTTATTTCATTTGCAAATTCCACATAAGCATTGTAAAATGTTTTGGAAATGCCATTGCTATCTAGTGTTTATTATAATACACACAGTCAAATCTCTGCATATTCAATAGAACACAAATATCCATCTTTCTACTACTCACTG